>JAPMUY010007472.1:0-5000 GCA_026901105.3 Galaxias olidus | reverse complement strand
CTATTTGTATCATGCGTGTACAAATGTGTGCTCATGCACCTATGTGCGTTTGTTTTTGTCCGTCTGTGTGTGTGTGTGTGTGTGTGTGTGTGTGTGTGTGCCCGTGTGTGTGTGTGTTTGTGTGTGCGCGCGTGCGTGCAGGTCCCTGTTGCTGAAGTGCAGCAGCTTCCGGCACGCCCGCTGGTGGGGCCAGGCTCTGGAGAGCTTTGTCAGGACTCACGGCAAAGCCTTCCTCCGAGACCACCGCTTTGGATCCTTCGCTCAGGAGGAGGAAAACATTCCCGCCAAATGGTACGATCCCTCCGGACGCATTGTACGGGATTGATGGCCTGAGGCTATCTACTGTGAGGAGGGACAACGCACGCTCTGGGAAGCAGAGCCGCAATTATTTTAAATTAGCTACCGTTATATTTTTTTATATTTAAGATTCATATGATTAGTTGAGGTATGAAGTGGACAGATACGGGATTGCAGAGAGTCCAAACCACAGAAGGTCTGGACACTGGGGTTGTGAATGAATAGGCCTTGTTCTGTTTTTGTCCTTTGGAAAGAAACTGAGTTTTCCCCCATCAGTAGTCTAAGTCTGGGCAAAGAGTGAGGCAGTGTGTTCCTTGTTGTGGTGAATGGACTTGTGTTGTAAGGGCCTGTATACCCTTTGTGGTAGATTTATGTCTTTCCATGAGGCTCTGTGTTAGC
Organism: Galaxias olidus; assembly: GCA_026901105.3. Classification (NCBI taxonomy): domain Eukaryota; kingdom Metazoa; phylum Chordata; class Actinopteri; order Galaxiiformes; family Galaxiidae; genus Galaxias; species Galaxias olidus. The sequence goes on along the minus strand of JAPMUY010007472.1, from coordinate 4,304 downwards.
TCCTCTTTTCACACCGACTGGGGTAGATTAAAACAATCTTTATTCACCCAATTAAAGACAAAAGGAGGTGGGGGTGTTTGTACCACAAAAGGAGGGGGGTAGGGTGTTTGTACCAGAGCTCTGATCAGAATGGGGTCCCACAGCCTACAGTTCACAGACACAGAACAGAAAGGACTCGAATGTTAGATTGGGTTCGTCTGTACTATGAATGTATACATACATATACATGACTACAAACAACAGTGTCTTCGTAAAGAGTGTAGCTACTGGATAAGGAGGGACGCTTTACTGTGTGTGTGTGTGTGTGTGTGTGTGTGTGTGTGTTTAGTGTAAGTGTTCTCATAGAGGATGTGCGTGCAGTGATGTGGTGAACGTGTTACACACAGTCTACCAACATAGCCCCTTTGACGTGTCTCTCCAGGTACGTGAACGGCAAGACTTACATGGAGGACCTAGCAGACGCTCTGGAGGAGGCCAAGGAGGAGATCTTCATCACTGACTGGTGGTGAGTCTGTGCGTGTGTGTGTGTGTGTGCGTGTGTGTGTGTGTGTCTTTGGTTTTGGCCGGACGTGTACGAGTGGGTGTGCGCTTGGCTCTCGGTCGAGGTGTCTTTGCATCCAGCGCTCTCCGAGTGTGAAAACAAAACAAGCCCACCAGAGGCCCCGGCGAGAGAACGAACGGGGGACGAGCGAACAGCCGGGGTTGTTGCTGGTGACTCATCTATCCCCTCAGAATAACACACAGTGCGACACAAGAAAACACGTCTCGCCAGAAAGCACCCTCTCTCGAACGGGGTTGCTCTGTGTGAGAGGAACTCTCAGGTCCGAGACGGACCTTTTCGAACACTTCGGCGCCGTCTTCATCGACCATCCCACGCTTGTGAACGTCAGGACTGGGGAGTTGGTTTGCTTCACCGCTGACACGGTCTCAAGGTCACCGCTTCTCCCCCAAGCTTCACGTGTTTGTTTTATTACAGTGTTGTAGGTTCCCTCCGTTGTAGGAACAGTCTGTTCGTTTTCCATGTCTGGGGTCAAAGGTATCTCATGCGTTTAATCCTTTGAAACTGTTCTGTGGAACGGTTGAGCAGGATCCTGAATGGAGGATTTGCTTGTTACACTGTACTGTTGTACAGGGCAGGTCTCACATTCTCATGGGAAACGTAGCTCTGCTCTTTGACCAAAAGCTCCTTCAATGGTGTCGAACGCCGTTGCAGTATTTGGTTACGGGAACGGATTATCTCGTGGTTTACACTGGAAGCCTGTTTAATGTTTCTGTACGCTATGCAAAAGGCTGAGGCTGTGTTTCGTTTTACTTCAGTCAACAAGGTCATGGACAGCACTGGTTCTGATCCTTTTTTTGTTATAACATTTCCTTATTGGATAAGCAGCTTCTTCGGTATGCCCTGGAGGTAGGCCACGTAACGCCACGCCCTGGGTGAGAACCACTGGCGCAGAGCAGTGAAGGCGTTAAATCATCTGATCCAGGAATACACCCTCAACACTTTGGCTTTTGGCCAATGACCTGTCAGTGCCGGTAACGAGGATGTAATGGCCGTTGTAGTCGTCTCAGTGAAGTATTCCCCGTCATGCCAGCACATTGGCTAGCAAACACGCACACACGCGTCGAGGGTTGTCGTCTGCACCTGCCGCCAGGGCCCAGCCGAGCAGACAGCCAAAGCCATCCTAATCACCGTTTATTGTTTTCACCTGTGCTGCTGGTTTGTCTTCATTCCGTTAGCGAAGCGGAGCGTAATGGTTTGAAGTTAAGCGGGTTACCTTTTCGCCTCACGGAAGCTTTCTTTTGTTAACAACTCTGAAGACGCCTACTTTTCTCCGCTTGAGTCCTCCCTTCTCCCACACTCCTTACTGCATCAACAGGGTGGGAGGGAGGTGCGCACACACACACACACACACACACACACACACACACACACACAGCAGAAAGCATTGTGTGGCCATCTAATGGAAAATAGGCTTTGTTTCCAGGCAGGAGTTTTTTCCACTTCCTGTCTTCTCATCTCTCTTTCAAAGACTTGCTTATTTTGACTGTTAGTTACAGTAAGTGGGTCATAGCTTGTGTGTGTGTGTGTGTGTGTGTGTGTGTGTGTGTGTGTGTGTGTGTGTGTGTGTGTGTGTGTGTGTGTGTGTGTGTGTGTGTGTGTCCCGATGCAGGCTGAGTCCAGAGGTGTTCTTAAAGCGTCCTGTTGTGGAGGGGAACAGGTGGAGGCTGGACTGCATCCTCAAACGCAAGGCAGTAGGTTTGATGCGGAGTTGAAATGTTTATAACAGTTACTCTTTAGCCACTTGAAGATCACTTTGAAACCAAAAATGTGTTCATGAAGAAACTAATGAAGCGGCAAACGTTTTGGTTCATTTAGAAACCTGTGAAAAAACAATGTGTTGGAATTTGGAGCTGCAATGTATTCTTTGTTCTCTCTCCCTCGCTCTCTCTTTCCTTCACCACCTCTTCCCACAGCAACAAGGGGTGCGCATCTTTGTGATGCTCTACAAGGAGGTGGAGCTGGCTCTGGGCATCAACTCTGAGTACAGCAAGAGGACCCTGGTGCACCTTCACCCCAACATCAAGGTACACCCGCGGGGCCCACGGGCGAGAGATAGCCTCCTCCACGGCGGCTGGAGCGTCTGTGTCTGTTCGTGGAGGGCGAGGCATCGTCTCCAGAAAAACGCCATTTTGCAACATTCTAACTGGCCCGGGCTCAAGAGGCCCAGCGCAGTGTGTAGGGGAAACTCAGTGTCACTGAGGAGACCACCGACCTCTCCGTGTGCGCCCTTTAGGTGATGCGTCACCCGGACCACGTCTCCTCCTCCGTGTACCTGTGGGCGCACCACGAGAAGACGGTGGTCGTCGACCAGTCGGTGGCCTTCGTGGGCGGCATCGACCTGGCGTACGGCCGCTGGGATGACTGCGAGCACCGGCTGACGGACGTGGGCAGCGTGACCCGCACGGTGGCCCTGGAGATGGTGCGTTACCACGCGCCCGCGCGCGCCAAAAGCAACACACCCTGGCACGCTGGGACGAACAAGATGGCTTAACAGCTTATTATTGTATTTATTTATACATTTATTTTGAACAAGCTCAAACTAGGGTGCTCTGTTTAAAGGCAGAATATATATATATACTGTGTATATATATATACTGTATATTTATATATATATACTGTATATATATATATATATACATATATATATATATATATATATATATATATATATATTATAAATACATATATTACATTTATATGTATACTGTATATGTATATACAAAAAAACATTAAGAAACGTTTTATAAAAGTAAGCAAATAAAATGTGTTACGATACACAATGCAGTCCAATATTGAAGTTTCAACAAGTTTCAAAACAAGATGGGGCGTGTCCTGAGTCTCCATGGGCTCCTGTGACGCCCCCATTCCTCACCTGCTTCCTTTCATGTCCCCATCCTTTCCTCCCCCTTGTCCTCTCGTCACTGCCTCCCATCAGGCCGCTTCCGCTAACTCCTCCTCCAGTAAGGGCGTGTCGTCGGGGGACGCGGGGCTCCACAGTAACGGGCGTGGGGGTCCGTCGGGCGACGACCGGGTGGACCTGCCCAAACTGAAGGGGGTGGGCCGGACCAGAAAGAAGCGCTTCAGTCTGTACCGGCACATCCACAAGCACACCCTGCACCACGCCGACAGCATCAGCAGCATCGACAGCACAGGTGTGTGTGTGTGTGTGTGTGTGTGTGTGTGTGTGTGTGGGTGCGTGTGTCAGAGATAGAGAATTACCGAACATAGAAATGTGAAGTGTTGACAGGTGGGTTCTTGTTGAGCCGGTAAAGAGCAGCTTGGTTGACCCAGGGTTGACGTTGACCCAGCGTTTGGTGCCCCCCCTCCAGGCAGCGGCTCGGTGAAGAGCCTCCAGACGGGGGTGGGGGAGCTGATGGGGAACACGCGTTTCTGGCACGGCAAAGACTACTGCAACTTTGTCTACAAGGACTGGATCCAGCTGGAGAAACCGTTTGACGGTGAGAGGGAGGCGCGCTACCCCCCCCTCCCCCCTCCCACACACACACACACACATGCACAGTCACAGCGTGTGCTCGGTTTGGCAGTGGAGGGACTTATGTAATGGTTCATTTCCAGAACCAACCTTTTTCATTTGGAGCACATGCCTTAACACAAGCTACTGATAAATCTGCTCACCATGTTTCTTTTTCCTTTAGGCCTGTCATTAACTCTCTCTCCCCCTCCTTCTCGCTCTCGCTCTCTCTCTCTCTCTCTCTTTGTTTCTCTGTCTCCCTCCCCCTCC
>JAPMUY010007471.1:7500-56983 GCA_026901105.3 Galaxias olidus | reverse complement strand
CACCTCCAGCAAAAACAAGACTGAACACGACACCGTGGGCACTACCAGGGACAGCAACAACAGCACACAGGACGCAGGTAACCACACACACACACACACACACATATATACACACACACACGCACTAATAACTAAATATCTTATCGAGCTATATTTATCTACACATTCTTTGGGAAACGCTTTAGCACAGCGGCTAAGGTCCAGTCTGCGTTTTCAGGGGAGGCTGGTGAAGTGGAGCCTGTGTCGAGGGTCCAGGGGGCGGACAATGATCTGATGGATGGAGAAACGGAGGGAGACACCGTGGTCATTGCTGGCCAACCCGAAGTGCTCAGTACACAGGCCATGCAGGTGAGGGCCGACTATTTAAACCAGTATGATATAACCCTGTCCTTTTTATTACAGCACCATACCATCACATACTTTTGACTCCCCCTAAGGCTAGGCTATGATCTGTGCTTCAATTTGTGTGTGTGTGTGTGTGTGTGTGTGTGTGTGTGCCCTGACCCCTTCCCGGTTCCATTTTGTAGGTGGAGAACGAGCTGGTGGATCTGATAGACGAGCTGCTGGAGAGAGACTCTAGTGCTGTGAACAGCACTATTATAGGTAAGAAGCTGCCAGGGTTCAACAGCGAGAAGGGGGGCGGGGGGGATTAGACTGTGCACAGGAACAACTGACGTCAGAGGCCGCATTTAACTGTGTTCTTATTCCTTCAGTTGGACGCAGCAACGAAGATGAATCGCAAGAGGATGTGTTGATGGACGAGGCCCCCTCCAATATTAGCCAGACTTCCACTCTTCAGGCCAACCGAGAAGGTAACGTTAACACTTCAAGACCAAACGAATATAGGACCAACCAGCACCGTTCTATTAGAATTACTGCTCCGAGAATCATTGTCATTAGTCTCTGTAGGTGATGGCAACTTCCATTTAAAGAAGTTGGAAAGGTTTTTAATGAGTCTTGTTATTTTGTGGCTCCCAATGAATTGAATTCATGACCCACCTCTTTAATCTGCCATTCCAGACTCCATGAACATCCTGGAGCCGGAGGACGAGGAGCACACGCAGGAGGAAGACTCCAGCGGCAGCAACGATGACGAGGACAGCCAGGATGAAGAGGAGGAGGAAGAAGAGGAAGAGGAGGAGGACCAGGTAAGAGGCTGTTCCCGGAGGCTCGGGAAGTCGTCCCGTGGGTGCTTTCGGTCTGCCTCAACCTGCCGCTTCTCTCTCCAGGACGACGAAGAAGGAGATGAGGATGATGACGATGAAGGTTCCGAGATGGAGCTGGACGAAGACTTCCCCGACATTAACGCCGCGCCCCACATCCGCTTTGAGAGGTTTGACAGGGATGATGACCTCATCATAGAGTTTGACAACATGTTCTCCACCACTGGTGAGCTACGTGTCATCTTCATACGTCAGTCTTGTACTTCGTAGTATGTTCATTTCTGGGAGCATGCACTTGTCTTTGCCAATGAAAAAATATATATTTGTCTTTAGAAACGTAGAAATTCCAGCAGTATAATGTTTTTTGTAGATTGATTATAATGACCATTAACAATAGTACAAGTTGGGGTTGTGAGCACGCTGTCCCCCTAATGTCTGCTACTGTTCTCTCTGTTTTACCGTGTTCCTTCAGCTGACATCCCTCCCTCCCCAGGCAACATCCCCAGCTCCCACCCCCTGATGGTGCGCCACGCCGACCACGGCTCCCTCACGCTGGGCGGGGCGGGCACCAGCAGCCGACTGGCCCAGGGCATGGGCCGCAGCCAGCGCACCCTGCGCCAGCTGACCGCCAACACCGGCCACACCATCCACGTCCACTACCCTGGCAACCGGCAGCCCAACCCCCCGCTCATCCTCCAAAGGTCAGAGCACCGCTTTGAGCGTCCGTCCCCGCGATGGCGCTATCGTCTGGGGGGTCTGGGTGTTGGTTTGCAAGCCGACGTGAATGATGTTCCTCATGCCTTTCCCCCGTGTTCAGGTTGCTCGGCCCCAGTGCGGCGGCAGACATCCTGCAGCTGTCCAGCTCCTTGCCGATGCAGTCACGTGGCCGCGCCCGTCTGCTGGTGGGCAACGAGGACGTGCACATCATCGCCCGCTCCGACGACGAGCTGCTGGACGACTTCTTCCACGAGCAGAGCAGCACTGGTGGACAAGCAGGTGAGCGCCTACTGATGGAATGTTATACCTTGCGTTGTGTTTTCCCTTGACGTTACATTTTTCAGGTTTGACCCTTTTCTCTTGTCTCTCCAGGCACCCTCTCTAGTATTCCCACTGCCTTAACGAGATGGACGGATGAGTGTAAAGTGCTGGATGCCGAGAGCATGCATGACTGTGTAGCAGGTACGATGCTTTGACCTTTTTGACTCTTCTACTTCCGCCCACTACTACTGTACTGAACCTCTTGTCTCTGTGTGTTCAGTGGTGAAGGTGCCCATCTTGCAGCACCTGGAGGGTCTCCGTGACGAGGAGCTGGAAGAGCGCCGGGAGAAGAGGAGGCGGCAGGTGGCGGAGGAGGAGGAGGCCAAGCAGAACGAGAGGAGGGCCTCCGGAGCGGAAGAGGCCCGGGAGCAGAGCCTACAGGTCGGGACACAAAAGGCCATGAATAGATCGCATGTGGAGTCGAGTCCGTTTTTCCAGGAATATATTTTGTTGACTGTTGCATTCTGTGTCCACAGGGTTCGGGATTGGGGACGGTCAACGGAGCTGAAAGCACTGCTGGTACTATTCACGGCCCCTTCCTTCCCCCTTTGAATTGTGCTCTGGTGTGCGTTGTGGGTAAGGCGGAACCCTTCTCCGGCGACGGGCCCTTTGGACACAGCGGCGCCGCAGAGGAGCGTGCTGTGGGATGAGGTAGTAGTTTGTATAGTTTTAAGATCACACCAGATCTGGGAGATAACTATACAGTCTACTGTCTTTCCCACGGCACTGCCACAGCAACCCGAGCAGCCCCCTTTCTGAATGTGTTACCATGGAAACCGCTGCTGTACCAAAAAAAATCCAAATGTGTTTTTCGTACGTGGAGATGCCCTTCTGGCTGCTGTTTCAGGGGTCACGTTTACTGCGGCTGTGGTGTGGTGAGGTAGTAAGTTGTGTTGTTTTTGGGGACTACTATAGAACACCCCGCACAGGAGATAACTATACAATTTACTGCCTTCCTCGGTGCAGGTCCATTACGACTCATACGATGGCAAACTCAGCAGCATGTTAGGGCGTGCACCCGTTACAAGCCGAGACCAGGTTTGCACCTCTGTTGTTGTTGACTCCCGCTCTCTGTCTGTGTGTGGTTGTTCCAGAGGGGGAGCAGGCTCAGGGCGGGGCGGCGTCGTGTCTGGACCCGCCCAGGGTCTCTGAAGGGTTCCTCACAGCCCCTCCGTCTGGCGAGGTCACCCCCACCACCCCCGCCCCCCACGAGCAGGCCCTGGTCTCCCTTGAGACAGCCATCAGCCAGCAAGTCCACCAGCCCATCGCGGACCTGCTCGCCTCGCACGCCAACTCGCTGGCCGCACTGGTGGGGGCGGGCTTGCCCCCGCTCTCCGTCGCCGACAGGCCAAATTGTGAAGCGGAGGCGTCCCAGATGGAAATGTCCCCGGCGCCCACTATTGGTGAGAGAGCAGGAGGAGGAGCGTTGGATGGAGGCAGGGAAGGTAGACTAACTTTGAAAACCCTCTCTTTACACAGGTTGACCAGCAGTAAGGGCACACATCTGTACTGACAGTGATGTTGTTGACCAGGCTGTTGGCCAACACCTGTCATACGTTCGTGTCAGCAATGTGCATTACAATGCAAAAAAAACAAGAAATACACATTGCGTTTGACCATGTTTTCGTAGCTTTTTGTGTGGCTGGGCTATGCTTGACACTGACGTGTCCTATCCCTCTCCAGCCTCTCTGAGCCCTGACATTGTGGAGACGTCGGAGCCTGCGGCCGTCGGCGTCTCCCTGCTGGAGGGCTCACCCATGGACACCAGCAGCCCCGCCTCGGCCATGCAGGAAGAGCCCAACCCCGCCCAAACTGGCCACCTGTCACAGGAGCTGTCTGGCAGTGGGGACAGTGGTCTGACGGACCGGCAGACGGACGCAGAGACCGGGTGGGTCCCTGGAGAAAGCTCCTCCGTTAATATGTGTGAAAATCTTTGAGAGAACAATTGTAAGATAATAGGCTAACGTCATTTACATGATCTCCCCTCTTAGTTCCACCACTGTCTCCTCACCCGGGGAAACCATGCCCCGGAGTGACAGCGCTGACAGCCAATCCCAAGCCATCCAAGAGGAGCCCCTCCCATCCACCAGCAATGACGAGGAGGACCCCTTGGCAGGTTAGAGTCTCACTGCGCTGTTTCTCGGGTCAATGCTCCTTTCTACATCCCTTTCCTAACTTATTCTCATTATTTATCTCTCTCTCGTCACTCTTCCTCCAGGCATCAGTTTGCCAGAGGGGGTGGACCCTTCTTTCCTGGCCGCCCTCCCCGAGGACATCCGCCGCGAGGTGCTACAAAACCAGCTGGGCATCCGACCGCCCGCACGGCCCCCCGCGGCCACCGCCCTGCCCTCCACCACCGTCCCCGTGTTGGGAGGGGGGCCTGGCCTCACGGAGGTCAGCCCCGAGTTCCTGGCGGCCCTGCCACCGGCCATCCAGGAGGAGGTGAGATTTAGAGAACCTAAAAATCAACGTTTTTACTCATCAAATAAAACAAAACACATCTTCTTGTGTAAGTTTATCCAGGATCAAATGGAATGACACGGTGATCTGAGCCTTACCCTGCGTCTGTCTTGTCTCCAGGTGTTGGCCCAGCAGCGGGCGGAGCAGCAGCGCAGGGAGCTGTCCCAGCAGCCCACCCTGGGAGACACGCCCCTGGACCCTGTCACCTTCATCCAGACGCTGCCCTCAGAGCTCCGCCGCAGCGTCCTGGAGGACATGGAGGACAGCGTGCTGGCCGTCATGCCCCCCGACATAGCCGCCGAGGCGGCCGCGTTGCGCCGCGAGCAGGAGGCCCGCCAGAGGCAGCTGATGCACGAGAGGCTGTTCGGCCACAGCTCCTCCTCGGCCCTGTCGGCCATCTTGCGCTCACCAGCCTTCACCAGCCGCCTGGGGGGAAACCGGGGCGTCCAGTACACCCGGCTGGCCGTACAGAGGGGAGGAACCTTCCAGATGGGCGGAGGGGCCAATCACAACCGGTGAGGCAGTATGAATGTAGTAGAGAAAACGTAATGTTGGATCCACGACAGTAACAGAACAGACGTTGTAGTGTATTAGATCTAATGTGTTTAGGTATCTTATTAAATGATCCAAATGCTCTTCTGCACAGGCCATCCAGCTCCAGCGTGGACTCCCTGCTGCGTCTGCGCGGCCGCCTCCTGCTGGACCACGAGGCCCTGTCTTGCCTGCTGGTGCTGCTGTTTGTGGACGAGCCCAAGCTCAACACCAGCCGCCTGCACCGCGTGCTCCGGAACCTCTGCTACCACTCCCAGACGCGTGGCTGGGTCATCCGCAGCCTGCTGTCCATCCTGCAGCGCAGCAGCGAGAGCGAGGTGTGCGTGGAGACCACCCGCCTGGAGGACTCCCGGGGCAAGCGAAGCGCCGCCCAAGGGGGCTGCGCCACCAAAAGCACGGCCTCCTCTCTCTCCTCCTCTTCCTCCTCCTCGTCCTCGTCGTCCTCCTCCTCCCTCGAGCTGCTGAACCGAGTGGAGTCTCGCAGCTCCAGCCAGCTCTCCTGGCTCTCCGTTTCCATGGACGCGGCCCTGGGCTGCCGGACGAACATTTTCCAGATCCAGCGGGCGTCGGGCCGAAAGCACGCCGACCGCCACTCGGCAGGGGCGTCATCAGCGTCCGCCGGGGTTCTCGGGGGAGGGCTGGCGGGGGCCGGAGCGGGAGTCACGTGTGCCACGGGTGGAGGCTCCACTGTCCACATTCACCCTCAGGCTGCTCCTGTGGTCTGTCGGCACGTACTGGACACTCTCATCCAACTGGCCAAGGTAGGTTACCTGAAATGAAGTCCAACTGTCAATGTGTGTGGAGCTCTGTGATGTTTAAAAGGTTCTCTTGGTGTCCCACAGGTTTTCCCCAGTCACTTCACTCAGCAGCGTTGTAAGGACATGTCCTCGTCCTCCTCCTCTGACCTCGATGCCCGGCTGTGTTCCATGACATCAGGGGCCTCCGGAGGAGTGCTAGGCTCCAGGTCCGGGGGGTCCCAGTCCCTCAACAACCCAAGCTCCAACAGCCCCTTGCCCCCCTCGAACCCCCAAAACAGTCTTGGCTCCCTAAACGTCACACCCCAGTCACTGGGCATTTCCACCGACTTCTGGGACTTGTTGGTCAAACTGGACAACATGAATGTCAGCCGCAAGGGCAAGGCGTCGATGAAGACTGTGCCTCTAGGGGGCGCCGGGGAGGCCGAGGGCGCCCAGTTCAGCCTCGAGGCGTCTCCCCTGGGCCAGCTGATGAACATGCTGTCCCACCCGGTCATCCGGCGCAGCTCCCTGCTCACGGAGAAGCTGCTGCGCCTGCTCTCGCTCATCTCCATCGCCCTGCCCGACAACAAGGCCACCGAGGTGCCCGCCGGACACCCCAACCCGCAGGCCGCCAACTCCACCACGGCTGGCAGCGCCGCCGCGGCCCCAGCCTTTACCCAGGCTACGTCCACGACGGGCCTGGCCCAGAGCATCGTGGCAGGCTCCGCCGTGGTGGTCCAAGGGGGCTTGGGGGCCGCCGCGGCTCAGGGCTCCTCTTCAGGGACCGGCCTGGCTGCTTCTCATACCTCCTCCACCACGACTATTTCCATACCCACCTCTACCGCAGCCAGCTCTACAGGTGAGGACTAGACTGCTCTCTGTTGTCAATGGCGACAAGTTGAGTGAGGTTTATTATGAGTATTCTCATGTGTCCGATATTGGAATTTAGGCTGATGTGGTGTGTTTTTTATGTCGACAGGGAAGCAGAGGGGAGCAGCCAACAGTGCAGAGAGTGACGGCAAGCTGGCCTCCACTGGCCTCACAGAAAAACAACTCCAGCTCTCAGTGGAGGTAAGGACAGCAAAAGGGAGGGAGCAACGCTTTGCGTATTGTAGAGTTGTTAATAAGAGTTGGTGCTGCATTTGTCCATAGGGATGCACAAATATTAACATTTGTGTTTTATACCGATAACAGATATTTAAAAAATCTCATCCCAATACTGATTACTGGCCGATTGTGATAGTATAGGAAACAATACATTTTGGATACCTTAATTTTATGTCAAACAGGTGTAAAGTGTTATTCGATGTATACATTGGTAATTCATCATTTTGTGTTCAACTGATTTGGAAATTGTTCCCGTGTCTCATTCCATTGAGGTACCTCAGTCTAATGTCCAGACACGTTGTGGGGTTTTCTAACACCTTTGAAGAGTTTATACACCTTTGTTAGCAACAAATGACGGAGAGAAAATTGCTTCCGTTTTCTATGTTTTGTAGGTTTTTGGTATGGTTACGGTTTCTCCAAAGTGCCTTGACAGTTAATTAATTATTTGCATGTATAGTAAGAAATCTTTGTTTTCCATGCAATTTATGCGGCATAATAGGTAGTGGTTTTCTGTCTCACTACTGTTGCCACAAATGTGAGAAACGCATTGCACTCAGTGTCTATATGAGATGGCTTGTTAAGGTTTTGTTGAAATTTGCAGTTCAAGATCATGTCTGAAAGACGCTTTTTATTTTTGGTGGGCAAAAAACTAAAACACAATTGCTGTAATCTGTGTACAATTTGAGCCATCAAACAACGACCGATTTGTGCTCATTTATGCCAATGCCAGCCGATAACGGTCCGATATATCTCTTTGTCCCTGATTGTCAATGTGCTCCTCCCTCTGCCTCCAGGTGTTGACGTCTCACTCGTGCTCAGAGGAGGGCCTGGAGGACGCCGCCAACATCCTGCTGCAGCTGTCCAGAGGAGACGGAGCCACCAGGGACACCGTGCTCAGACTGCTGCTCAGCGGGGCCCGACACCTGGGCTACACCCTCTGCAAGCAGATCGGTCAGTACAGCATCGCCACACACACACCCTCACACACCACCCCGCGTGCTCTGATCCTCGAGTGCGTCGGCCCCGTTTGTCTCCTCCTGACCGCGTCGTCGCTCTCCTCTAGGCACGCTGTTGGCCGAGCTGAGGGAGTACAACCTGGAGCAGCAGAGACGGGCGAGGACCGACGCCCAGTCACCCGACGCCCCCACCGACGACTCCCTCGCCGCCCGGCTCAAGGGCAAGCTGCCCAGCAGGTGAGGATTTCACTCGTGGCTGACAGCGGCTCTGGGGGTGTCCGATGCTCAAGGTGCTGATTAGATGATCTTTTGGAATTTGCCCTATTAAATGCTCAGCCTTAAGACAGGATGCCTCGTGGTGTTGATTTGATAATCCCCTCGGCCCTCTCAACACTGGAACTAGATCGCTGAACCCCTTTTTAGCTTCAGATCATATTTTTCATGGTGACGCAGGCTCATCAGAAGCTTTCCTTTTAGCAGAAGTGAAGAAGTGAGCTAGAATACCCTGAGGATGTTGTACGGGTCTTCTCTCTGTGTTTACCGGTTGTAACTGTATGAAGTCTGTTTCCGTGTAATGACTGTACTCGCATTGTCGCCCGTCCTCGTGTGCTGGCGGGGCCACAGGTTCGACGGCTCGGAGAGCGTGGTGATCGTGGCCGCCCAGAAGCGGACGCTGGGCGGCCGCGAGCTGCAGCTGCCCTGCATGAGCTCCCTGACCTCCAAGACGTCCACGCAGAAGTTCTTCCTGCGGGTGCTGCAGGTCATCATCCAGCTCCGCGAGGACACGCGCCGCGCCAACAAGAAGGCCAAGCAGACCGGTCGGCTAGGTGAGGCCGTCGCCTATCGCACCGACAATCGTGTGTAAAACACACACACACCAAACGGGAGCTTAATAGTACACTGTTTGACTAAATATTGAGCACTTCCACCTCTGTATAAACTTTCAAATATGTGGCTGTGTGCCCCCCCCCCCCCCCCCCCCCCCCTGCAGGCTCCACCAGCCTGGGATCTGCCAGCAGCATCCAGGCGGCCGTGCGCCAGCTGGAGGCGGAGGCAGACGCCATCATCCAGATGGTGAGAGAGGGCCAGCGAGCCCGCAGGCTCCAGCAGGCTCCCCCGCCTACCGCCACTGCCGCCGCCGCCTCCGCTGTCGCTGCCGGATCCTCTGTGGTGGCCCCACTAGCCCCCGCTGGCACTGCCCCCCCTGCCGGCACGGCTGGCGCTGCCACGGTTAGCATGGGCCGCACTGACAGCAGGCAGATTCGCTGCTACTCACACACTGACTGCACACACACCTATGAGCCTGCCGCTGTACTTGGCACCCTGTACTCGTGATGCGCATTAGAAGTCACTATCAGACCAGACTGACACGCGGTCTGCTAAAACTTAACCCACCTATTGGCCTTAAGCAGCGCAAGCTGATGACATTGGAATGGCTACTGCTGTCTGTGTCATGCATCATGTTGGCTTCATGCAAAGCGACCGGTTGTCCATTTGCTGCCACTGACCACGAGACCTGCATTGCTATACTGACAAACCAAGCATAATGCTCCAACAGATTGTTGCATAAGCTATCAGCAAAAACTGCCTGCCTTGTGCCACCCCAAGTGGTTTACACACACACACTCACACACACACACACACACACACACACACACACACAAAACAAAAAGACTGGACGCTCACAACTGACATGATGAATGGTGACAGCCTCGGCAGACTGAGTTGTCTGCTGCCAGTGAGACACTGCATTCTGTATTGATGCCCTGTCTTGTGTTTATTGACATGATGTACTGCTGAAATGGACTGCAGTGAATGCGCTGCCTGCTCCTTTACTCCTCTGGATGGGCTGACGTCTTTAACAGCTGGCTGTCGTGGCTTCATGCTTTTGCCCCCCTCCTCCTCCTCCTCCTCCTCCCCCTAAATCGCTCTCTTCTCAAAGTCTATGGACATGTCATGGTGCACGACAAGCTCAGTCAATGTATTGAATCGAAACTGACTAACTGAATTTGTATTATTTTCTAATTCTTGCCGTGTTCGTTCTGTTCTCTACGTGTTCTCCTTCTGCCGTCCATCAGTCGGAGGTGCCGTCGGTATCCGAGGGCCAGCCCGGCCAGAGGGAAGAGTCCCCCATGGACGTGGACCAGCCGTCCCCTCTGGACCAGGACCCTGCCGTCCTGGGTAAGAATAGAAAACACACACACACACACACACACACACACACGCACACACTTAAACCACAAAACCTGTTTGTTGATTTGCGGTCATGGAATGCTGTGTGTTTCCATTAGACGAAGAAGGCAACAGCCAAGCGGAGAGCGAGGAGAGGCTCCCGGACCTCCCTCTGCTGAGCGAGCAGCTGCTGTTGGACGAGCTGTGGGACATGCTCGGGGAGTGCCTGAAAGAGCTGGAGGAGTCTCACGACCAGCACGCAGTACTGGGTGGGTCCTCCACGACTTCCTGCTCACGTAAAAGTCTGTTCTACTCGCCCGGTTTCAGTGAGCTTATACGTTGTTGTTGCTTTTTTGTTTTTGCTTCTCTCTGCAGTTCTCCAGCCAGCAGTGGAGGCCTTTTTCCTGGTCCACGCCACGGAGCGGGAGAGCAAGCCCCCGGTCAGGGACACGCGGGAGAGCCAGTTGTCGCACATCAAGGACGAGCCTCCCCCTCTCTCCCCGGCGCCCCTCACACCCGCCACGCCTTCCTCCCTGGATCCCTTCTTCTCCCGGGAGCCCTCCTCTATGCATATCTCCTCCAACCTGCCTCCCGACACCCAGAAGTTCCTCCGCTTTGCAGGTGAGCGCAGGGCTGATTTGGTGTTCTTTTTTTCTTTCTTTTGTAGTAATGGTTCGACCACTAACGTTACCCCCCACCCCAACAGAAACTCACCGAACCGTGCTTAACCAGATCCTCCGCCAGTCCACCACCCACCTGGCTGACGGGCCCTTTGCCGTACTGGTCGATTACATCCGCATCCTGGACTTTGACGTCAAGAGGAAGTATGGAACCGTTTCCAAAATGTCACCCTCTCTCTCTTTATGTAATACCATGTGTTCATTTAGGATAGGAAAAAACGGAGCGTTCCGCTGACAACTCTTGGTTCCCCCCTCCCCCTATCCAGGTACTTCCGCCAGGAGCTGGAGCGTCTGGACGAGGGCCTGCGGAAGGAGGACATGGCCGTGCACGTAAGGCGGGACCACGTGTTCGAGGACTCCTACAGGGAGCTGCACCGCAAGAGCCCCGAAGACATGAAGAACAGGCTGTAAGACTCTCTGACTCTCTCCTCCCCTCCTCCTCCCGCGCTGCCCTGCCTCAGCTGCTCCCCGGTCCATGCCTAACACTCACCCCCGTCCCTCTGTATCCACCCCTCCCAGGTACATAGTGTTTGAAGGAGAGGAGGGCCAGGACGCCGGTGGCCTGCTCAGGGAGTGGTACATGATCATCTCCAGGGAGATGTTCAACGCCATGTACGCCCTGTTCCGCACCTCGCCGGGCGACCGCGTCACCTACACAATCAACCCCTCGTCCCACTGCAACCCCAACCACCTCAGCTACTTCAAGTTTGTGGGCCGCGTGGTGGCCAAGGCCGTCTACGACAACAGGCTCCTGGAGTGCTACTTCACCCGCAGCTTCTACAAGCACATCCTGGGCAAGAGCGTCAGGTACTGGCGCGAGGCTCGTCGGCCACGTGGACGCGTGGGAGTCTGCCGTTGTGGCCTTTGGTTTTCCCCACGCCTTTTGGGTTTCATGCTGAATCGCGGTCTCCTTTGTCATCAGGTACACGGACATGGAGAGCGAGGACTACCCCTTCTTCCAGGGCCTGGTGTACTTGCTGGAAAACGACGTGTCCACCCTGGGCTATGAGCTGACATTCAGCACTGAGGTTAGTAACTGGAAGATTCCTGACATCTCTACTTCAGAATCCCTAAGTGCTTAATTTGAATGCCAACTTCTGCAAAGGATGTCCTCAATTCATATTTTTGTCATGTCAGCAAAGTGCCGATTATGCTTCTGAGTGTTTCGTAAGAGTCATCGAGTCTGATGGACCTCAATTACCACTAATGGGCACCGGCTAGGAGCTGTGGAAAAGTGGTGGATGAAATGAATCCTTCCTCAAGGGATGTGTTGCTGAAGTGTTCTCTTGGTGTGTGTGTGTGTGTGTGTGTGTGTGTGTGTTGCAGGTCCAGGAGTTTGGGGTGTGTGAAGTCCGGGACCTCAAGCCTAACGGAGCCAACATCATCGTCACGGAGGAGAACAAAAAGGAATACGTTCACCTGGTCTGCCAGATGAAGATGACAGGTGAGGGCGTGGTCATCCCGCCGCACCCAATTCGTTTTGAGCGCGCGTGTGTAACCGGACGGAACCGTCTCGGAACGTGCTCCTCAAGCGTCTTGTCTCCTGGTCCCGCAGGTGCCATCCGTAAGCAGCTGGCCGCCTTCCTGGAGGGCTTCTACGAGATCATCCCCAAGAGGCTGATCTCCATCTTCACTGAGCAGGAGCTGGAGCTGCTCATCTCTGGTCTGCCCACGATCGACATCGACGATCTCAAGGCCAACACGGAGTACCACAAATACCAGTCTAGTTCAATACAGGTACGGGAGGAGTCACTTTATCATGCGCGACACACACGCTGTCAGTAGAGGGAGTATGTGTAATGGGTTTTTTCTGAAAGTACATTAGAGTCTGTTTCCTTCTCAGATCCATTGAAATGCACGTTTTTGTGACGCTTGCTGCTTGTTGCCTCAACTCTTTTTTTGTTTTGTGTTTGAAGATCCAGTGGTTCTGGAGGGCCTTGCGTTCCTTTGACCAGGCGGACAGGGCCAAGTTCCTGCAGTTTGTCACCGGCACGTCCAAGGTGCCCCTACAGGGCTTCGCTGCTCTGGAGGGCATGAACGGGATCCAGAAGTTCCAGATCCACCGCGACGACCGCTCCACTGACCGCTTACCGTCTGCGCACACCTGGTAAAGAGAGAAACTCTACAGAAGATCACTCAATTACACAACTAAGGTCTTGGATTCAATGCGTATAGGATGGATAACAACTTGGTTTTATTTTTTTTCTCCCCTGCTTTCTGTCTTACTCTCTAGCTTTAACCAATTGGACCTCCCAGCTTACGAGAGCTACGAGAAGCTGAGACACATGCTGCTGTTGGCCATTCAGGAATGCTCTGAGGGATTCGGACTGGCTTAAACACTGAGACTCTTTAACACGCACTCAAACAGACATGCACACCCGATTTAGACTTGCCTACTCTTGACACGTTCAAATTCACGACACATAGACATGCAGACACGCCGCAGACTCGCACTATCGTATACATTACTGGATTACTTGTCAAATGGCCTAGACTTACAGGTTTCTAATCCATATAAAAGAAACAGGGGCAAACCAGCAAGCGAGATGGACTGATTGACATTGCCTACTACACACAGAGCCTCATGCTGACACACAAAACTGTACCCGGTATAATTGTGTGTCTCCCCCCTCCCAATTAAATGGCAAAAACCTGAAAGTGGATTGAGAGGATAAGACATGGACTAATATAAAGACATTTTCTCCATTTAGTTTGATTTCTCTGTACAAAAGGTTTGGGAGTTTATTATGTTTAATCTTTTTTGTTCTTCTCTGGCTGTGTAAAAAGGAGAAGGTTGTTTGTGTGTGAACAGGATGGTTATAAAACCTTTGGGGAAAAAATGTTGGTTGTTTCTTGTTGCAAATTTGTGACCTCATAAGCCTTGAAGGTGGGGAACATTTCTATGCGGGGGAAATATAGAACAACTTGAAGTTTTGAAGATATTAAAAAAATGCACTTTTCAAAGTTTTGTGGCATTTTTAGGAAAGGGTGATACATACAAGTGAACAGACTAAGTGAAGGAGATAAGAAATGAACCTTCAATTTTAGAGTATTTTTGGCTATTTAATTGCTGACCCAGCCTTGAGCCTTTGAATCAGAGTGAAATAACTAAATGAATAAATGCATAAAATTGAGTCCATTGTCTCTTTTAACATTGCCTAAACTATTGTAGCTGCCTAGCCTATCTTCCACCAAAACAAATCTAGCCAAATATACTGATAGTGTGTAATCACACCTAACCAGTTTAAGTTTGACCTGATTTAAACAACCTTCACTTGGAGTATCATCTGTACATTTCAATAATTTGAGGCATGTTCTGGCAAGTGGATTTTAACTTTCTAAACAAATGTTGCCAATCATACTGAGTGTGTAATCACACTGAGCGTGTTTTCGGTTGAGCTGATTTAAACAAAACCTTGGCAAGCATGAAGTACCATGTGTGCATTATTGAAGAGTTATTTTAGCTGGATTAAAATATCCTGAAGCCTTTCCTTGTATTCAAAGTTCAACTTCCTAAACAAACATTGATACATGTCACCATTCCAGGAACAGTTCCATATTTCCCTATAATAAGGTCCCATCAGAACTGTCCTGAATTCATTTAATAGCATTTGCTCAAACTGGAAAATGGGTGCCAATGTGATACCATCAAAGAGTAACGCCAGAAAGTGCTTTGGGGGATTTTGGGTTCTCAAGATCGAGCTGAAGTTCTGGGTGGGGTCACTTCATCTCTGTTTTCACACAGCCTCTGTGTCCTCAGCCTTAGTTAAAGCTAGCTCTATTAGTCTCAGTGTTAGCCTGCAGAATACCCTAACCACCACTTTCTCTCTGAATGTGTTGTCTATGAATGTTCCTAAGAGGGGGAAGGAGACGTTCCAATTGATCTCATAACTCATTTTGATCTACCTCCGCGAGCTGTTTATTTGCTGTGTTACACGTGCATATCCCACTGACTGGTTATGGAGTGCAAGACTGTTTTCTCTTGTTGTTTCCTCTGTTTCCCTCGGCTGGTTATGAGATTTTATCTATGATGACGGCTCATGCTGTAGAAGGTGTTGTGTGGCCTGAGAGCGCACCCGTAGACTGTCTGGACCTCAGAGTGAACCGAGCCAAGTGTCATATGTCACTACCGTCATCGTCATCCTAGCTGGTAGATACGTCCCCTATCAGGGTTCTCAATCGTGTCATGACTCTTTTTTTCTTTTCTTTTTTTTTTAGATACGTTGACGTCACCTTCCTAATGGGGAAACTGTTTCCTCATGAAAATGAGAAGAGCCTAAACCCTCTTAAATTAAATTGTATTTTCCCACAGTTTGATTATGCATCATTGCGCTGCCTGATGTACAGCTGTAACACTGACGATGGAAAAGCGATGCTTTCTCCCTCTCCCTCTCTCTCTCCACTCCACTAATAACCTGTGTCCGTGCACCTGTCATCCCTCTCGCTATCCCCTAGGTGTATCCATCGTCCCTTACCAGCTCTAGCGTGCGGAATTTGTTCCACTCCAGAACATGTTACAACAGAGGAAATCATTCCCCCCGCGATGCTTTTCAGGTGCTTAGACTCGCTCCCTTCCCCCGCAGAAAACTCTACCTACCCTCCACTACAGTCACACAGCGCCGGCCCGTGTGTGATTTGCAGTGTGCTGGGGCGTGATAAATGAAATTACAGTTCCGTCATGCCGGGGGTTTTCAGGCCCCGACTGTAAGCCTTGGTTTGAGATTAGACAGCGCGCTTGTTTGGCCCCCCTCCTGAGTGAGGAGCAGATGCAATTTAGCACCGGGGTGTTGGCCACACATGATTTACACACACACTGAAGGCATCAGTTGCGGTGTGGTGGCAGGGATTTAGAATCCCAATTATGGGAGAAAATAATTACTTGTATACCCTGGGTATTTGACTGGAGGTTTGGAGTAACAATAGCTCCTCTTCAGCACTTCACCGTCATTGGGGACATTTGGCCCTCTCATGTATTTGGAGTGAAATATTCTGAAAACACCGAGGACATATTTTTGCTCGGTATGTGTGGGTAATTGAGATGTCTATTGTGTGCTACTTTACTGCACTGAGCAGCACTGGGTTGGTTCCTCCAGCAGGGGGTGATCATAAGACCCACTGGAATGATGTTTAAGAATGTCTTCTCCGTGTTGGTAGCTTTTTGGTTTCCAGCAAAGTCACTGAACACTGTGCTTTCCACATCTTGCTTCAGGCATTGGATGAATGGGAACTATTGATCTGTCTACTATTATGTGGAACTGCATTCCCACAGTCTGAATGAAAAAAGATGTGGCGCAGTTGTTGGTTCCTAAGTGTAGAAGAATGTATTATATTAAATGACTGTAGAACGAGACGTTATTTAAGACATTAAATTCAGACTGTGAAAACTGATTTAACAATATATGGTTGAAGAAGAGAAGATCAAATCAGATGCGTGTTTGTAATCACAAAACGTGGTCCGTTTTCCATATTGATGATGTTAGACAGAGAGGAACTTAAGGCCTGCAATATAAAGGCTACTTTGTATGAGCCATGCTGCTCTCAGCCTAATACAGCCAACTGTTGCCTTCTGCATCTCATGGATCAATCATTATAGTACTCCGAGGGACTGAGACAATAGAAGGAACAGTATACGTCTTCACTAAGGAGCTCAAATGAAAGAGTAGCATTCAATCATTAGTTTAATTGGTTTAATGTTTCTAACAGGCTGTAGAGGGATATTTATTCTGGGGAATTGATGACAGCGATTAAGCATTGGCTTGGCAGAGTCCATCATATGTTTCCATTCATTCTCACTGAACTCCCTGTGATCCTGCTCCAAGAGAACTTGGAATTGTGCTCTAGGGGGTGGATCACGTAGGGCTTCAGTTGGTAGATGTAGTAGGAAGAGGGACAACAAGTGTTGTGTTCATAATTTCAGCCATTTGATGGATTTACATAAGAGATGAGTTACCAACCAAGTTATTTAAAGTCCTAGAGCTTAACCTTTTTAGTTTGGTCTGATCGTTTAATTAGGCAGAGATTAGTCATGGGTTTTAATTTTGTGTTCATTATCAGCCTCTCAGTGGATACTCAAGCATTAAGGAGTGACTGGACAGAGTAGTAGGCCTACAGGATACTGGCTTTAGGAATATACCACATAACAACATCTTGTTCTGAAGGTGGACATTCTGAGGAGGGATGGATGGAACAGACAGAAAGCAGCCCTGTGCTGCGTACAGCAGCATATTTAGCAAGGTGTTACGGGTTTTTGTGAAACACCCTTGCTTGTCATCGCCTTCTGATTATGAAGCTATTTTCTGCTGTGCTCGTGAGGAGAGAGAAAGAAAGAGAAATAAAAAGAGAGCGAAGCTTAGGAGGAGGAGAGGCGCTAGAACTGTGGACTTCCTCTGAAGATAGAATCTGATTGAGATGATGTGCTCCAAAAACCGCTTCACCAAGGAAAAAAACACATATTACACTTGTGCAATGTGGCTGACTACCCTATATGGATCCAATTAGGGTTATTTTATGAGATTTGTCCTCAAGGGAAAGACCGAGTCAGCTGGAGACAGCAGGTCGCAGCTGGGCATCAGGTAGACATTGAATGGCCCTTGGTATGGTACCCGCGCTCACACAAGAGCTCGGTCTAGACCCAGAGCAGAAGTGACAGTCTGTGTCTATTGAAAAGGTCATAATTGAACCGTGTGGCAGGATTGTTTTTGTTTGTGAACTCTGCCTTAGAAGTACTCCAAAGTGCACACATGTAACTACTGTTTCTATGCATGAGAGAGGAAAGACAATACACTTAAACCGACATATGCTGGAACCTTTCCAGATGGAAAAGAAGTCCCTTGCTATACCTTTTCATCTATCATACCCCTGTCGAAATACGGTTTTGATATTATTTTAGTAAACAGATTAAGTAAAATTACGGTACATTCGTCTAGTTAGTTGCCTTCCATGACTGAGCATTGTGGGAAAGCATTTTTGTTACTTATTATCCATTAAAAGTGCTTATTTAGTTTGTGCAGCTGCAAAGGTAGCCAATCTTTCCCTAGACATGGTCTTTATCTGGCAACGTGGAAACATCAGATTGTTTTCCAAGTGTCCCATCATCAGGGCACTGGCAGATTCTATGCAAATCTCTGCTTTGAATATCAAAGATTTGCAAAAGAGCCAGTCATTGAAATTAGACCTCATCTTTAATAAAAACGGAAATGCGTACTCTCTTTAAAGGCTTTACATAATCCTTTAGACTCCAGACAAAAACATTCCTGCGATAGGAATCCTGTCAAGGACAATTCTTCGATGCCAAGGACTCACGTCAAAGCCATTCCCATTTGCACGTGGAAAAACATGCTTGAATGTGCTGCAATGTGGACCAAAGTGCTGCTCCTCTCAGCCAGCCACTACACTTTAACCATAGCAGGAAACTAAATCAGACTCATTTCCCTTCTATTAGGAGTGATTAACGATGCTTCTGAGATGGCATGGTGACCTTAAGGCCCGCATAATGACTTTAACTAGATCAATAGCCCATTGAGCTGGCTCACAGCCGTCCTCTCGGTATGGCATGGCTGGTGAAGGTGCTACACACCATGACCAGTAAGACTGTGTATATTTTCTGAGGTTCAGACACTATGTGTTCTCTGGGCTTCATGCTACTCTTCTCTTGTTTTTGT
Source organism: Galaxias olidus (assembly GCA_026901105.3). NCBI lineage: Eukaryota > Metazoa > Chordata > Actinopteri > Galaxiiformes > Galaxiidae > Galaxias > Galaxias olidus. The sequence goes on along the minus strand of JAPMUY010007471.1, from coordinate 38,457 downwards.
TTTAACCAGAGGGTCATTCTCTGTTTTTGTTGGTTTAAACAGTAGCCTTTCTGTTTTCTCCAGTCCTGCACTATGTGTCTCTCCTGGTTGCACTTTGGGCTAATGACACTCTCTGTCTCTCGTTCTGTTCTGCTGAGCCCGTGGGTTTTCCCTGCAACCCCAAGTCTTAAAGTTGTACATTCACAGCTCTTCGCTCGAGCCTGTCTTTGTATCTTACTTCCTGCTCATATATCATTCAATCTCCCCTGCCAGTGGGGCAATTGACTCATTCAGAGACACAAAAAAAGGAAGAAGGAGTGTAGAAATTTGTCGCGGAAAGGAGAATTTCGCACAGTGTGAATAGTTAACAGAGATTTGGAAACGCTTACGTGACGGGGGTCTTCATGCTGAAGTTAGAGTCACTTTGTGAATATTGTGAGAGATATCCATTTTGCCTGCGGGTGGTGAGGGGATGTGAGAGACAGACATCCTGTGTACTGGAGAAAGACAAGAGAGACATTATGCCTATTGATTGGTCTGAGTGAGACTTCCTTCCAACTGGAGACGGATTTCCCCCACTCTGTGCGAGAGAACCTACTAAATATTACATTATCGGCTGTGTTTTAGCAGCAAGGCTCCAACTGAGACCGCGGCGAGGAAATGTCCTCTGGGTTGAAGACACTTTTACAGGGCTTTTACAGTGCAATGACACCAAGTACTTGCTTGTAGTAGCAGCTTCTCCATGGAGGGTTGTATCTGGCCTTATATACATTCAATGTTCTGACCTGAAATTGCGCCAAGCCTTTGTCTCCAGCCCTGGCTCCTTTCCACCAGCGCCAGCCCACAAACCGACCTCTGGCCCACCCTCCCAGCAGTGGAGACAGAGTTCACACCTACCTGGGCTGGTGTAATCCATCACTGGACCAGTGGCCCCCTCCTTTCAGCTGCCTGCCGTTGTCCTGGCACCTAGCGGTGGCTCGCTTGGCAGATGGGCACACTGGCACTCTCAGGCTGGAAGGGGTATCCGTGGCACAATGGGCACTGGGGAGCTCCCACTGGCCAGCAGGCTCTATTACCCACTCCAGTGCTTCACTGTGACTGGGTTATGGCGAAGTGTCTTTCTTGAAGACCCACCCTTGCCGTTTGCGGGGGGGTTGGGGGGGGGGGGCTTAGAGTGTGACAGCAGGTCAGTGGTGCCCTGCTTTAAGGATCAGACATCCCCGCTCCACGGCGACTGTGCTATCGCCTCGCCACGCAACGAGCCCACCCTTCGGATGGCTGAGCCGCGTTCCCTCATTATCCCCCCATCAGTGGATCTCGGCGTCCCCGCCCGTCCCTCGCTCGCGACACAGAGGAAAGTCGACAGTCCTTCCTAACACGTTTCCATTCATCCGTGTTATGTAACACTCGTCAGACACCCTCACTCTTTCCCACTCTTGTAATTGCGCCATCATTAATTGAAGCTGAAGATGTGTCTTGGAGGCTGCACCGATTAGAGGTGAGAAAGCGGGGCTCTGACGAGCGTTCAGATGATCAACATAAAGGGGAATCTTGGTCATTAAACTTCTTGCATAGGCTGCATGCTCTTTGCGCAGTGCAAGGGAGAGACATGCAAAAAGAGAGATGAGGTACCAAAGGGCGATAGGCTATGTATGCTATGCTAATGAGTGTATTGTTGTTCTGGCTCTGCGTGGCTGCATTCTGCATATAGGAAGAGCTAGCTCTCATGCACTGTGCTGCTGATGCTGCTGCTGCTGCTGCTGCTGGAACCTGGCCCCACTAATCCAGCCGGAGAGACTGCGTATGGAGAGGATGGAAAGGAGAAGAGGAGAGGGAGGGTGGAGGGAGGAGGGGGTGCACCGAGGGAATGGCGAGAGGAAGGAGGGGCAGGAAGACAATAAAGGAATGGTCAGAATCCACAGGGATCAAGAGGAGAGAAAGAGAGAGAGAGAGAGAGAGAGAGAAAGAGAGAGAGAGGGGAGGGGGCTGAGCAGGAGAGGGAGGGAGGGAGAGGCAGAGGCAGAGAAGAAGGGTGATGTCACCTCTTGCAGGCAGCCAATGAGAGTCAGGGAGGGATAGAGAGCGGCTGGGAGAGGGTGTGTTTTTCCTATCACTGCAGCATCAGCACAGAGGAGAGGGCACAATCAATTTGATAGAGAGAAGAAGAAAAAGGAAGAACTACATAAGGAGAGAAAAAAAGGAGGACGCAAGGAGTTGCCACTGGAAAAGAGGATCCCTGAGGCCATCTTTGCAAACCTGTGGAGGTAAGAGGGCGCGGGGCAGCCATTCCAGATGAGACACACAGAGTTTGTCATTAACGAGAGACCGAGCCACAGACGCTAATAGGACATGGTAATTAAAAGGTTTGGTGGTGGTGGCTTGTTATGAAATCCCACCTTGGTTGGTCACATCTGCACACTTACAATGTTCAGAAAAACATGCTAGAGATGTGTGATCTATTTCTTATTTTATTTTTATTTTAAATGATTACTTTCAATTAAATTGAGTGCGCTTTTTTTCTCGTTCTGGGTGAAATGTGCAATAATCATATTAGGAAAATGTTCTGTATCTTAATTATTTGAATGTTACGTTTTTAGACGATCTCGAGTCACAAGTAGCATCATCTAAAATGTACTTTTAATTGTTTCATTTAAAGCAAGCCTTTATGTCAGTTTTGAATCAGATCTAAGAGACTTGTTGATTCTATGAATTTGAGATGATAAAACTGTCTTTTCTACATTTTGCTGAGTGAACAGCAATCCTTGTGATGCATGCAACAGGGTCTGGATGCTTATTAATATTGAATGTAATACAAGGCACAGTTCTGCTGTCTCATTCGCTTCCGTTAAGATTATGCGTTGGGGTTGAGTCTTTCGATTGCTTTTCAGTTGGCTTGTTTTTAACATAACTGAGACTTATTCTTTAAAAAAAAAGGCGTCAATACAATACAATGACAAGTCTCAAGTGTTGTTTGACCATGAAAGCGTGTTCGTTTTTTATCAGCTTTGTTTTTTTTCCAGCTTTTTTATTTACTTTCATCCCCTCCCCCACCTAATCACTGGGTGATTGAATGTTGTAGAGAACGACTCCTGAGTGCTTTGCACTGTAATGATGTTTAATGGCTGAGCACGTTGTCCACCACAGCATGGCTTCCCTTTTCCTCATGCTCTAATTCAGTGGCTTGGTCTGCCTCGACGTTATTAAAACTACTGGAAGAGAGAGAGAAAGGAAGAGTACTAGGAGTTTTTCACTGTGGATGAGAGAGGGAGAGAGAGAGAGAGAGAGCGAGAGAGAGAGGGAAAGGGAGAGGGAGAGGGAGAGGGAGGAGATGCTGCACACATGAAAATCAGGGTGGGGCAGCCGACAGACAGAATGTATAGGTGTGCCTTTGAAAAGTGGCGCTCACCTGGCAGAGTGCCACGCGCCTGCTTCCTCCCACATCTGCTTCTGCCACATCTGTGTAACCGGCCAGCGGAAAGCGCTGGATTTTTACAGCCATCTTAAGCCACACGGAGCTGTATGTTGCCCCAAGAAAACATGGCTGGGGCTTGGAGTGCGTGTGTGCACGTTCGCCAGGTTGCCATGCCCCAGGTTGCCGTGCGCGTGTTGTTTGTGTGCGCGAGAGTGTGTCTGTGGCGTGTGCTCAATACTATCTTTCAGTGTGTGTGTGTGTTATCAGTGGAGGGTGAGGGAACACACTCCTCCTTCAGTCCCTGCCTCAATAGCCTGCAGCCCGTCCCAGAAGAGCAGGGACAGAGGGAGGGGGAAGCTGAGCCTGACAACGACTGCTTCCAATCTGTACAACATCCATAAACATACTGCACCCCACTCACTCACTCACACACACACACACACACACACACACACACACACACACAATATATGTACAAAGATGGAGTGTGTGTGTACACGCTGTGGCAGTGTGCTCAGGAGACCTACTGCTTGCTACATTATCAGGCTGTTTAATGCAATAGTGAGTGTATTGCTGGATCAGGCACTTTTGCCAGCCAGTGCTGGGGAGCCAGAGAGGAGCTGTTCTTGGACATGGTGGTGAGGCTGGAGAGTATGATTACCCCGGCGCTAGCGCAGAATGTAATCTCCCCGCCGACGTCAGGAGTTTAATTGAGCCGTTCCAAGAGAGGAGGGTTGGGCAGGCTGATTTAGGAGGGATGAGGGGAAGGCAGGAGAGAGAGAGAGAGAGAGAGAGAGAGAGAGAGAGAGAGAGAGAGAGAGAGAGAGAGAGAGAGAGAGAGAGAGAGAGAGAGAGAGAGAGAGAGAGAGAGAGAGAGAGAGAGAGAGAGAGAGAGAGAGAGAGAGAGAGAGAGAGAGAGAGAGAGAGAGAGAGAGAGAGAGAGAGAGAGAGAGAGAGAGAGAGAGAGAGAGAGAGAGAGAGAGAGAGAGAGAGAGAGAGGAGGGCGGGGAAGAGGGGAAGATGGAGAGCGCGAGAGAAAGAGGTGCTGCTTGACATAGTGTTTGAAGAGGGAGGGAGAAAGAGAGCGGGTGATCAACGGAATAAAAGAGAATGGGATCAAGGTCGTTTAGGGGATGGAGGATGGGCCCAGCCCTAGAAGATCACCTAAAAGGGGAATTAAGGAACAGAAGGAGAACACATTACGAGAGCTGATTTGTTAACATGCTTGCCATTGTCACGATAATCACATATTGTATAATGAAAACAGTAGTGGAGAAGTATAATTTGATCGTGGTTATGTCTTGATATTTTTGGACTGTACATTTGAATGAGATGTGCAGTGGGTTCATTAGTTCCTTGAGCCCAGTCATATTTTGCAGTTTGAACAGGAACCTGTCATGTTTCTGTGGAACAGAAAGAAAAAAAACTGTGCTCTCATTCTGCCAGCACAGCACTAGACTAGGCAGAACTCTGCCACCTGTTCGTGCCTCAGGGCCACAGAGCCAGTCGAAGCTGCACACAAAGCACACAAAGCACACAAACATACACAACCACATACAAAAGCTATGCCGTATGAAAGTGGGTGCTCACACAAATGCAAACGATTGCAACACGAGCCAATTGAGAACTCGCAGTGAACCACAGCCACTTCAACATTCTCAAGCCGTCTGTCTGTCTGTCTCTGTCTGTGGCCTAATTACCAAATAGTCTGCAGCAGATCAAAGTCTCCACCTGGCTTTTTTTTTACTGGGAATTAAAACCTTGAAGAAAAAGCAAGAGTAAGAGAAAAGGTGAAGAAAAGGAGAAAGATCTTAAGCGGCTGTGCAACAGAGAACTATTTCATGTTGTGTTGTTTGTACTTTCTTATAACCTCCTTTAACCTTTGAGAATAACAAGTTTAAACCTTCTGCAGATGCAAACGCTTTGAATCAGGTCCTCCGAGTTTTAATATCTGTGTTAGTTTGTGTCTCTCTCTGTGTGTGTGTGTCTGTCTGTGTGTCAATGTGTTCGTGCATGTCTGTGTGCTGCTACCAATATGGAGAGGCAGCTCCCCCAAGGAAGCAGTGAAGGCTGTTTGATTGATTTTCCAGAAATAAAAAAGGAGGCGGCTGGCTGTCAAGTGGGAGGATTGAGTCGACATGTGTCGGGGTGGGGTTGGGAATACATTGTGGTGATTTAGAGAGTGAGGGGTCAGGGATGAATCGACAGACGAGCCTGGGTTACATAGTTATAGCAAACGGGAGGAGGAAGGATGTCGGGACAGGGGATTGCAATTCGTCAGTGTGAAATGAGGTGGGTAGAAAGACCTTTAATGGAAGAAATACAATTTAAAAAAATGGTTTGAGATAGTGGTAAGGTGACATGAAGTTTTTTTTTTTTAAAGATCGTGATCGTTTAAAAGATCAATAGGTTGCTAAATAAGACGATTTTAGGCTTTCTCTGCAATGTTATTGAGAGCATAGTAGCTCTCAACCTACTACCAGTAAACAGTGAAAGCCCTTGTCTGTACTAACTTATTTACCTAGAAGTTAAGTTATAGAAGGTCGTTTGAAAAAGCTCTTACATTTTCTTCTCTTTCTTCCTCTTTTTCTGTCTTTCTCTTCCCCATCCTTCCATCCTTCTATTTTCTTGGCAACTGTGGTTTCAAATGTCATGTTTATGTTCATGCATAGTTAGCCAGAGGTCTCTACTGCACACCCTAATCAAAAGGATGACAACTTCACAGTCACAATTGGTCTTTACAGAGACAAAGAGCAATACAAAGGAACCCAGTGATGCACTCGAACCTGCTACAGAGGTACCAAAAGAGGTGACACACATATCGGGTATCTTCATTTTATAAATTGCATTACCTTATTAAAACATTGAGGTGAGAGCGTTGGAGGGATGGGACTAGCCCATTCCCTTGGGAAACAAATAGGATGTTGTGTCATTAGTCCATAAAATTTAAACCCCATAAATCCTGTTTGAGAGAAAAGAAGATGGAAACAAATTGACAAGTTCACGACCTTTTGAGAGCACAGATATGATGTTCTGGAGGATTTGTCAAATTTAATCCAAGTAGTGAATGCATTATTCCTGCTACTGATCTACTGTAATGTAATTGGTGGAGGCCGTTAATAAAAAAGAACGTCTTATGAGCATGACGGCTAGCAATCAGACTGAACCGACCCCCCCCCCCCCCCCCCCCCCCCCCCCCCCTGCCCTACAAACACATGACAAACACGACTGAAGATGGCACAGCGGATTAAAAAGGGACCCCCCCCCCCCCTGTCTGTCTGAGTGAGTGACTCTTGCCCCTTGTCTCGCCTCTCACTCTGACAAAATTATGTCTTTGTGTACGATTCACTAAAGAATTCCCCTTCTGACCACCACCCCCGACCATCTCTATCAAAGAGGCTTTATTGTGCACGTCAGTGCCTAAAATTATACTCAACCGCTTTTCTGTACAGTATTGCTCACTTTTGAACTACAGTAGATGTGTGTGTGTGAAATGCCCTGCAAGTTGTAGAGAAGGAGTTCTGTTCGTGTTCGTGTAAAAGTTGCGGTATGCGTCATTTGCTCTCATGACTGTTACATCAAAGTGATAACTTCAAATTTTAACCATTTGCTACTTAGTAATCTTTTATGTAGCTACTGTATGAATGTCACTGTGTGGGCTGTGCCGTAGAATATATTAGTCTCCCTAGCAAATAGAAATGATGCTGTCCTAGACCAAGATTCGTTTGAATGTGTGCATGTGGGTAATATGAGGAGTAACATTGTGGCTTGCTGCACTTTGTGTGGAACGCTAAACTGTGTATCGAATGAAAGTTGAGTGCTGGCAACAGCTGACATACGTTTGACTTGCATCATGTGCAAACATTGAACACTGTATTGCATCTAAGCATTGATTTCTTTGTGAACTTGGAGAGCACGGGTACAATTTAGAGCAGTTATTTTCTGGTGCGTTTGGGATTGATTTTGATGGTGTTGTCAATGGCACCACCTATTTGCTATCACACACTGCCAAAAGTACTAGAAATTTGATGCTGGAATGTATGGCGTTTTAGCTCCTTACCCATAAGCCCAGGGTCTTATGCCGTTGTAAACACCTGTCTGTCAGCATGGCGTTGTGAGTCACTGGGGTTTGGAGCGGGACGTTTTAGCTGCTGTGTCAGCCGTGCTATATTCATTAGCACTGGATTACAGTGAGTGGGAGGGGATCAGGTCTGGAGGGTGTGTAATCCCCATACATGGAGCTAATTTAATCTCACCTACTGTGCCTTCCTATTATACTCCACACCCACCACAACTGGGCGACATGGGGAGCGGGGGGGGGGGGGGGTTAAGAAGGGGTAACGTGAGCCAGGAGGGATGGAGAGAGATGGGTAAACAGAGGGGAACGTGACAGCCACGGTGAGGAAGAAAATGTGTGGCGGTGCATAAAGCCCTCGAAGAGAGCAAGGCATTCCGACCGTTTTTTTTGTTGTCTCTCCGACAGCTAATATGGCATTTCAATTGCGTGGCACTGTGTTAGAGTAAGTAGTTTGAGCAGTCCGTCAACCTCCAACACCTGTCACACCGAGGAGACGCTCGAATACATTTTGAATCCGCTTCGGAGCCTGATTGCATTCCATCCATCGCTGTGGTTTTCCTGGGCTGGTTAAAGGGCGCAGGAACATTAGGCTGGAGTACTGGAGAGTGCGCTCCCTCGTCCCACCTACATAGATATTCTCCTCGGAATATTATCCGGCCTCCTCGGCTCCGCTTCCCTCCCTCCTCGCCGGCACGCCTCCTCTATGCAAGGCCTCGCTGCCTATCCCGCGAAGACTTTAGAAAGAACGTATGAGTGTGTGGATGGCACAAGAGAAGAGGTTTACATAATCCAAACATGCTCTCTTTGTGGCCCGTACCTCTTCTCTCTGTGTTTTCCCTCATCCGTCCTTATTTGCTCCTTTAGCAAAATGCCAGAGTGAATGAGGTCAGTTGACTACCCACCCAGTAAGGCTACACACACACACACAATTCCCCCGCACAGAAGGTACATAAATTGACATTACTGCGTGTGTTGTCCTATCCCTGTGTGTGTTCGTGACTCAATGAGTACATTTGAGTACCCCCCCCCCCCCCCCCCACCCACCATCGGCCGTGCTGTTCAAACATCCTGTAAACATGCGAGACGTGTGCACGGGGAGACAAGTGGGCTGGATAGGGAGGCAGAGCCTGGATAACGAGGCGCCGTGTCCACCTACAAAGCTGTCTGTTTACATCAGGTTTCAGGCCCCAGCGCTAGACTTTGTGTTTGCGGGCGAACTTTCGAAACGGAGAACCGCTGTGTAACAGACCGTGTACGAAACAAGGTCCCCACGAAGTTAGTGGAGCTTTGGGTGCACATTCAACAGTCCAGTGGCACAACGGAGTAGATAACAGAGGGAGAGAGAAGGGCTGATCTTCTGGGTTTAAGACCAAAACCAAGGGGAGAAAAAGAGACTATAGATTTCTTTCGGGGGTAGCAGATGTTGGATGAGCAGGGAGGTGGGGGCCGCGGAGGAGGGACATTCATTTCGCTGAGTGGATGGGGTAAGACTAACCCCATCATTAGACAGGGAAGAACAGACAGGCACCCCCGGACCACCCTAACAAGCTTAATGAGGCAATTATACAGTTAAGCAATGAGCTGACCCCCAGGGCTAAGAGGGTGGGGTGGGGGAATGAGGTTAGGAGGGGGGAAATGGAGTTGCCATGTTCACAAAAGAACGGAGATATATTATCTGCCACCTTTCCAGTGCTTTTGTAAATGGTGCTCCTGCTTTGGGGGGCTCACACGGCTGAAGTGGGACAAAGTGGAGGCTTCGATGGATGGGAAGACAAAGTGCTTGGATAAATAAAGAGCGGGTTGCGCTGAAGAGGAAAGGGAGAGGCAGAGCAGGGGGTGGAAGGGGAGAAATCCCCGTCGCGATTGAAATGTCACCGTGAGCAAAGGCAGATGCGCACCTGCCAACCAGAAGTGCGCGTGTGTGCACGCACTCAAAGACACACACACACACACACACACACACACACACACACACTGTTGCTCACCTGCCTTCTCTTAAGCTGTGTTCAGAGAGGATAAACTGATTACATAACATTAACACAACGCAGACATCCTAGGGCACTGGTCCGAATGATCAGGAATATGCATCTACGGCTATAGGATCATTTCTGGAAAAACTCTTGTTCGTTCACACAGAGGGCTGTTTCTTTCTCTTAATTCTTGGTCTAATCTTGGCTCTTCCTTCGACTCGCTGCGTCTCTCCGTTTCTCTGTCCAATGTTTGCCTCCCTCTTTGCTTTATTGTTATTCACCACCTAGCACCCCTGCTGTGTCGCCTGCTCTTTCTCAGTTTTGCTTTCTTTGTCTCCCTCTCTCTCTCTCCCTATCTGTGTCTCTCTCTCTCTCTCTCTCTCTCTCTCTCTCTCTCTCTCTCTCTCTCTCTCTCTCTCTCTCTCTCTCTCTCTCTCTGGGACGGCAACCAACACTGACTGTTAGTGACAGACCCTTTACCACTGCTGTCCCACTCTGTGGGCTCCAGGCCACGGCACGCCTTCAGAGGATCTCAGCACCTTTAATTGTCGGAACAAGTATCCAAACAAACTCTTTCGATTCTCCAGAGTTCTCAAACATTGGGCGGTAAAGGATGGTCACCAGACAACGCTGTGTTGCCAGGTCTCGGGGACCAGTGAGCTAGCCCCTGCGCGTGCTGTTAGTCACTGCAGTTGCGATGACTTGGCACACGACGGCGTTTTCTTGGCAGTGCTCGCTGCTCTGATCTAGAGGCCTCTCATATTGTATGGTAACCGGCAGGGTCAGCACGGTAAGAGACATGTCCCGAGCAATCACGACATGATAATTCAGTTATCGGCCATTATGGGATTGGTTTACGATGTTTGCACTCCTCCCTCCGTCCGCCCCTCTCAACCTTTATTGCTTCGTGTTTATGTGTGTTAGTGCGCGCTAATGTGTGTGCAGGTCTCATGCATGTGTTTGCGTGCACGGGCGCACGGAAGCGACTACACATTTGGTCGAGTGCCCATGTGTACAGTGTGGGTATGAGGAGTGTCAGGCCTGGTCAGCCAAACTCTCGATCTAAAACTCATCAACTGGTCCCCTAGCCACAGGGAAAGGTCAGCGCGCATTCCTCTGCGTCCCGGCTCCTCGTCTTCCTGTGCCCCTTACTCTCTCTCTCCCTCTCTCTCTCTCTCTCTCTCTCTCTCTCTCTCCATCCCTCCTCGGCTGTGAGCGTGCACTGAGCGGGGAAATGGAGGCCAACTCCTCCTGTCAGATCTCATAAGGGAAGCAAAGCGGGAGGGAAAGGGAGAGGAGAGACGCAGCTGGACCTGCTCGGGGGAGGCCAGGCCTCGAGACGTGGATAGGGGGACAAGTGGGGGGGAGACCAGGCCCTGAGACGTGGACAGGGGGACAAGTGAGGGGCTGAGGGGGGCACCGGAGAGCAGCGGCAGCAGAGCTGAAGATGTCCCAGCCGCTTCTCACCGCTTTTCGCCACAGACTCACTCACTCCGTCGTCTCGGGGGAGGCGGGCGAAAAAGAAACCTGTCTGCTGTCCTCCATTCCCTGTCTGTGGGAATTTGAAAGACCTGGCAGACAGATCCGGAATAGGTCCAGTTTGTTCCTCTCGTTTTTTTTTTGTTTTTTTTTACATCGCGAGCATCATGGAAAAAACGGCGCGAGGTTCCGCCGAAAACGTCTCCCCCTTGATCTCTCCGCCACAACAGCGTGTGCGTGGCCGACCGGAGCCGGAGCTGATGTCGTGAGGGGTGGAGGGAGGTGGGGTGGAGGGGGGTTACCCGGAAGGGACGGGGGACGGGGGGACGGGGGGGGGGGGGGGGGGGGGGGGTGGCTGGGGCTGCTGGCTACAGATAACGCTGCCTCTTTGATGGGGCCCGGCCCTTCCGCTGTTCGAAAAAGGGCACGCCGCGCCGCCTCAAACACATTTCCACAGCGGCCTCCATCGGTAATGATTGGATTTGGGGTCGCGCCGCCGTGATAATTCGCCGGTGATAATGACAGCAGATGCGATCTGAGTCGGGCGGGCCGCTGACAGCCGTCCCTGAGGGAGGAGGCCAGGCAGACCAGACGAAGACGTCCCTGCTGACCAACCCGTCTCGTGACGCCTTGATCGGGGTTGATGCCACCGGCGGATGGGAGGCGACCTGTGATGGCGTTCTGCCTTCACTGTGCCTGGTGATTGTTTGGCCGTGATGAAGGAGTAACGCAGAGCAGATGGAAGGCCTGTGTTTCCCAGTCACCCCTCCGTAGGCGGAGAGAGAGTGAGAACGAGAGAGGGAGGGAGGGAGGGAGGGAGGGAGGGAGGGAGGGAGGGAAGGGTGAAGGAGAGGAGGACGGAGGGAAAGGGTGTGACGTAGTGCTTGGGGCCGATGCACAGAGCAGGAGGCAGTCAGTAGGGAGTGGAGGGTTGCAGTTTGAGAGAGACGGAAAAAGAGAGAGAGAAAAAGATATAGAGCGAAACGGAGAGGGAGAGAGAGACGTCAGATTTAAAAGAGAAATAGCTCGGGGACGGTAGAGAATAACTAGTGGGAGATAGAGGAGGATGGAGGTAGAGAGAAGAAAAAAGTAGGAAGGAATAAGTCATGGAGGGCGAGAGAGATATAGGAAGCGGGGGATGGAAGAGGAGGGAGAGGTAGAGGATGGATGGATGGAGGGGGGAGGGGAAGAAATATTGCTGCGTGCGGCTAGGCTAGAGTCAAGGGGTTGTCATGGTGATTCCAGGGGTGAGAAAGGGATGGGGAGGGTGAGTATTGACACCTAGCCTTGGTACACAATACTGACTGACAGAAACGCAAACACACACACGCGCACACACACACACACACACACACACACACACTAAAACAAACAAATCGACTCATGCATCAGGGTACTGATTTCCCACCTTTTAAGTAAACACTCCTCAAATGGGAGGCGCCAGTGGATGAGCCTCCAGCAGCTCCCGCACCTAGGAGCCGAGTTCACCATGCAAAGTCTGTTCCCCTGTCTCTCGGCGCTCTTTTATCTTCCCTCAACTCCATTTGAATGGCAGGCAAATCCCCTTAAACTGACTTCACTTGTCAGACAATTACTGCAGCTATCCGATCCAACGTCAGCCTGGTGCTGTGCGAGCATGCCAAGTATGTAGATTACTGCGTGTGTGTGTGTGTGTGTGTGTGTGTGTGTGTGTGTGTTTGTGTGTGTGTGTGCCCGCTTGTGTTTGTACTATCGTGAATGTGTGCGTGCTGTATGTTTTCACCATGTGTGTGTGCCTCTTCACTGCATCTCCCTATGAGGAGGAGTATGATTGAAGTCTGCGGTTTTAGAGGATGAGGAATTATTGGAGAGGCATTAACTGTGTTGGGATAGACCAACACAAACAAACACACACTCGCGTATGAATCCCCTCCGTGATCCACGTCATCGCACCGTCCTCATTCTCCCTTCCCATTCACACACACTTGCGGTCCACTCACTCTTGTCTTTCCGGTCCGTTGGTATTTTGTTGGTCCTGGGTGGAGGCTGATCGTCCTCCCGGTCCATCAGCTCCCCTCTGGATCCCCCAGCCAACCGTCCATTTGATTAGATCAGGAGCACTTAAAGAGGAAGTGTGGCTTTCGCAACTTTGAACAAAGTTGATGGGGGCCGACCAGCAGGAGCCTTCTGACCTGGTTAATCGCCACGGTGATGATCGCGCGGCGCGAGGAGGTTGCCTTAGCAGCGAGACCCTCACCTGGTCCTTTCGGTACGGCTAATAAAACGCCTCGCGGGGCTGCCCAACGGTGTTCCGATAATTGGATATTTCTCACATCCCGGGTCCCCTGGTTAATTTGTGGAGGGAATCAGCTGTGGATGCGTGGACTTCCTGGCTGTCTGTTAGTGTGAATGTCTCTGTGTGTGTGTGTGTGTGTGTGTGTGTGTGTTTGATTATATGTGCGCATACGTGTCACATCTTCGCCCCTGCATGCCCCGACAAGCCTGAGTGTGTGTGTGTGTGCGCAGAATGACACACCCATAGGCTTTCCCACAGTCGTTGAACCACTGGGGCCATCAATGCAAATGCCTCGTAAAGGCTCCTGGCTGACCTTGGCCTGCCAGCCACTCATTTCCCTGTGACGGCGGTGGAGACAGAGATTAGCGCCCAGAGCTAACCCAGAGACCCTGCAAATGTAGCCTACGTGTTCTCAGCCCCAAGCTGTCTGCAGGGGGGAGGAGCTCTGTGCCCTCAAGTCGTCTCACAGAACAGAATAAAACATAAACAGTGTCCTTAATTTAATTTAAGACAGTATACCGTATAGGACCACCATATACTAATCACTATACAGACACCAGTGATAATAATAATAACAATAATAATAATAATAATAATTAATTTTATAGATAGAACAAAGAGACGGATCCCAGCTGTATTTATTTTCGCTCGCCTTTTTCGATTCCTTTGTGTCAGTGGGTGTGACCGGCTTGCTCCTCCAACACTGTGACGTGCTGGCCTGAGAGTGCCTCAAATGACCGACCTGTTGTAGAAAGGGGGGGGGGGGGAGGTTGTAGGTCACGATCATCTGTCACACACACACAGAGACTCGCCGTTCTCTCCAGGGCGTGGCGTGTCGGCGATCCCCGCGGAGGTGACCACGTGCCCCCCTCCCCCTTGCTGCGTGTCACACGAGCCGGTGGCAGCTGTGTGCTCCGGCGTTACGGGCCACTTATCACCCGGCCCAGGGGACCACTCCCTTTCTGGCCGCCTGACGTCGAGCCCGCCAGGCTGGCTGTCTGTTCGTCAGTCTGCCCCTCCAGCTCGTCCTACTCACCTGGCCCAGCACAGTTACCCACCTACAAGTACAGCCTTTCAATAAATGCCCCCCCCCCCCCCAAACCCTGGTTTGTTTAGTTGGCTTTTGCAATTACAACAGATTAGGCTGCGTCCGCTGCAGCTGCTGCTGAACCAGAGAACGGTGTAGCCCTGCAGGCTTTCTGGCCGTTCCGCTGCCCGCCGCTTTCTCCGGTGGACAGTGTTGTTGACTCGGGCTGTATTTCCGTGGTGTTTGTGTTGTCGAGGCCCGGTAACACAGGGCTGTCCGAACCCCCCCCCCCCCCCCCCCCCCCCCCCCCCCCCAGCCTGGCCGTCTTAAGCTGTCCCTCATGTACCGCCGCTGCTGGACCACGTAGTCCTGATGTCAGCTGTTCTCCGTGGCCCGCTGCCCTAGCTGACAGAGCCGGCTCCCCTCTGCTCTCCACCCCTCGTTTGGCTCACTCTGCCCTCTCTCTTTATCTCTGGCTCTCTCGCTGGGTCTCTCTCTCTCCCTCTCTCTTTCTCTCTCGCTGGGTCTCTCTCTCTCCCTCTCTCTCGCTGGGTCTCTCTCTCTCTCTCTCTCTCTCTCTCGCTGGGTCCCTCTCTCTCTTTCGCACATGAACATGCATATTTGCAAGCATATGTGTGCGGTCACACTAAACAATGTGTTATTTTCTAAAGGGACGAAAGGGAAGTGAAGGTCATAGCTGGGCAAACGGGAGTGGAGCCGTTTGCACCAGAGAAAGAGGAGGAGGAGGAGGAGGAGGAGGAGGCAGAGGAGAAGGGCTGGCGGACCACAGAGAACAAGACAGTACAGCGAATGAAAGGAGGGGGGTGAAAGAGAGATAGGGCGGGAGCGAGGGAGGGGGAGAGATGGAGTGGGGGAGAGGGAGAAGGTCACTTGTAATGGGTTTTCCGCCTAATTTCATAAAGTCATGATTGCTCACATTTACCCTGGCTAATGTTCTAGTTGACAAAACATTATGCGTGTTTATGAACCGCTGTCAGTAGCGCCGCGTGTCCGCCGTGTCTCCCATGGGAACGGACACATTGTACAAAATACTGTACCACTGTGTTCTCATTGTGTGTTTCCATTTAGACTGCAACCGTGCCCTTGTCTAAGGATGCTGCGCGCACACGCGTGTGTGTGTGTGTGTGTGTGTGTGTGTGTGTGTGTGTGTGTGTGTGTCGCATCATCTCCCTGGCATCATGGGTGTGTCTGCAATTAACTTTGTGCTACAGGCAGAAGTATCTGAATGACGATGCCGCTAACAGAGCAAAATGAAACCCAAAGGCAGTGAATAAGGGATTTGGCAGGAAATATGAGCATGAATGTGTGCTTGTGTTTGTGTGTGTTTGTGGATGTGTGTGTCTGTGGATGTGTGTGTCTGTGGATGTGTGTGGTTGTGTTTGTGTGGGTTTGTGGATGTGTGTGCTTGTGTTTGTGTGTGTTTGTGGATGTGTGTGCTTGTGTGTTTATTTTGCTTACAGTGGGAGTATAGTATGACAATACCATCTGTAGCTGATGAGCGATGGCTTCATTTTCTTCGTAACTTGTTTTTAATGCATGCTCGGCTCTTGATAAAAGTCTAGATGCTTATCCTATTTTATTTCCAGGCCATTTCTTTAAAACTGGTGCGTTCTCGTTCCGTCAGCATTATCCCAGAGCAGGAAATGGCTGGGATATGGCTCTCATACCACAGCATTAGGCTTGTCGTTTTTTTTAATAAACGCTTGTTTATTTTCTACTTCCCACAGTCCTTTCCTGAGTGATTAACCGACAGCGAGGCCTAAGCTAATGATCTTATCAATATCTGCTAAGAGTGATGCAGCCGCCATGTTAACAGAGGGGAGCGGGTGGGCATGCTGTCCTTTTACATTAACCGACAAGGGATTAGCTGACCTGCTGACACACCGGCTAATCTGAAACACACACGCAAGCACACAAACCAACACACACGCACGGATACACGAGGGAGAAACATGATACACTCTATTCCGTTGAGGAAACATTACTGCTCTGATCCTTATGGACGCTGTTATCGAATTTTAAAACATGAAAAAATTGTTTAGACCGGCCTTCTCTCTCGACTTATCTCCCTCTCGATCTGCTCCCCGTTGCTTCAATATCTTATGAATTTTTAAGACTTTAGTTGCAGACTTTTATAAAAACACGTCTTTGATCTCCAGCCTGTGTTGTCCTTCTCCCTCCCCATGTTCTCTCCATCCTCCCATCCGACTTCCTTCACCCCATCCCTCCATCCTTCCCTCCATCCTTCTCTCTACTTAATGAGTCCACTCCCAGACTTTAATTATTCACTGCTTCTTTTATTCCTCCATTCTTATTGTGTCTTGAGGGGAGAAACATCAATAAATAAATCAAGCTGGCGGTAAGCTTCCTCTGCAGTATAGGCTGTAGGAGATGCCTGTGTGTGTGTGTGTGCGTGTGTGTGTGTGTGTGTGTGTGTGTGTGTGTGTGTGTGTGTAAGTTAGAGCGAGGGAGAGAGATCTGAAGGGGTAAAGGAGAGACGGGATGGCAGGGGAACGGTGTGCCTCTGCTCTGTCTTTTTCACTCCCTTTGACGCTCACTCTGACAAGTTGAATGTAGATACAGACTTATAAAGATCCACATCCTTGGAGGAGCATTTCTGTAGTTCTCTGCACTCTGTGTGAGACAGTCATAGTGCTTACACTTCTGTGTGTGTGTGTGTGTCTGTGTGTTTGTGTGTGTGTGTGCCTCTGTGAGCGTGTGTGTGTGTGTGTGCGTGTGTGCGTGTGCGCATGTGATTTCTATATGTGCGTGTATATCACAGCTAGCGTGCACCTGCTTACTTTGGGCCGTTATAAGTATACGCGTGAGTTGGTGTGAGCGTGCATACCTGAGTGATATCGGGAGCCTGTTAGTGTCCGTGTGGCTGAATAACTGAATTTGTATGTGCAAGGGGGGGATTCTTCGCGGAGACCCTGTTGTCATGGAAACGTGGCTGGAGAGAGTGGGCGGGAGCCCCCCCCCCCCCCCTTCCCGACAACCTTTATTTTCTCCAGCTTTTTGTCATTCTGATATTACCCCTAACCCCGACCACAGAGTGGGAGGGGCATTTGGAGCAGAATGGAAAGGATTTGGGAAAACAAGGGTCATAGATCCAAGGTGTGTTCACCTTGTCGGACACTAAGGACATAGTAAGAGTAGTAATATATTACATTTCAGACTAGGCTTAAAGAGATGCCAATTTTGTTAAGTGGGACTGCCATATGTCCTGTATGTCCTGGTTGCAGATAAGCTAAAGAGTTTTTCTTATTATTTTACACATTTATCTGTTGACATTTGGCCGCTGGATTTTAAGAATGCCCTTCTGCCTTTCTAAACAAAAGGCGTGGGCTGGGAGATATATTGGTTTTGCTCTCTGCATTTTGAAGTCCCTTCCCAATAAAATTGGAGATATTAAATAAATCACATATTGGCTTGAGAGTGCTGGAGTTTATTACATTGGGGGGAGGACCAATGCGTTGAATACAGAGAGGGAACAGGAGGGGTACAGAGAATGCGAGCAATATGAAATGTATTGTGGAAAAAAGTGGGGCAAAAAGCTTTTAGCTAAGTGTCAGATACCAAGGGGTTTGACAATGGTGAAGAATATATATATATATATATATATATATATATATACTTTTTTTTTAAAGGTGACAAGAAAATTGTCACTTATTGCTCTATGGCAGGTTCTATTATGGGGCTTAACTCACTGACAGACCCACCCTGGAAAGTCTTAAAGTGGATTGGGAAGATGCTTCCTTCTGTGGAGCACACGGTGCTAACGCGACGTCCCCGTTGTCAGCCTAAAGTGGGCTAGCGGCCGCGCGGGAACGGCGGGGCCGACATTGTCTCACGTGGTTTGAGGTGTTTTTATAAGACCTTTGGAGAGAAAAAAAAACGTGGGGCTGGGAGTCTCACTGCAACAGGCTCATGCATTAAGCATGACCGTGTTTGGAGAGACAGCGTGCTGACGGACAGAGAGCGGCGACGGACCAGGCAGGTGTACGGCAGAGATCAGCCTGGTACCCCGCCAGATATATTGGGTGAAGGATGAATATGAATTATGAATTTGTGTGGATTTAGAGCAAATTGTAACGACAGGAAGGGGAGACCTATAAATAATTCACCCTGCAGGGGGTCTCTGATTTTCCCAACCCCTCCGCCAAGCTGCTGCCCCCCCCCCCCCCGCCCCCGCATGCGGTCTGCGACGGCCCCCCCTCTTTTGTTTCCTTGCTTATTGACCCCCTATAATCCCCTACTCCTCTCATCTTCTCAGGAGTGGAGATCTCCACCACAGTCCGTCCACCTCTCTCTTCTCCCGTCGCTCCGATGTCTCCCCCTCGGTTTGAATCCCTCACCCTGCTCCTCCTTTCCATCTCCTTCGTCCTCCCGCTTTTTCCAGACAGACGGAGCCTGAGGGAGGAGGAGGAGTAAACGGGGGCATGTATTCATTTATATTTCTCCCTCTTTCCGTCCCCCCGCCTCCCCTACACGTCTTCACAGTTGGAGGTGGTTAATATTTAAAGACAAGGCATGACAGGACAGGACGGGACAGAGGATGTACACACGCGGGCACACACAAGTACACACATGTAACAGAATACAAAAGTGAGGTTGCGTTTGATCAAGGCTGGCGCCTGCCTATGGGCTGTCTGGCGCTGTGGCTCCAGCAGACCAGCCTTCCCCGATTGAGGCCGTTGCCCGGCCCCCCATCCGTCCGGAAAAGCAAACAAAGACTCTTAATACATCAGCGCGTTAGCTTACACACACTGACATGTGAGTCTTTGTATTGCCACGCTTTATCTGGCGGCGCGTGTTTGCTCAGTGCCAACGCTGTTATTACTGTGCGCCACAACAGAATATGATAAGCCTCAAATGTCTTTCTCTGGTATATTTACCCCCCGCCCGTCCCCCCTCGGTCTTTGATAAGAGGTCTGTTTGGCGTGCCGGCCTGGCCAGGAGAGCCTGTCGAGGGGCCCCGGCGCCACCCACTGAGTGTGCTCAGGGCTAATCACCGCGTTTGGGGGCGGAAAGGGGCGCCGCTTTCCGCCTTAATGGACGACAGCCGCCGTACACACAAGGCCACGGCAGTGCGGCAATCAAAAGCGATCTGACCGCAGCCGCGCGGCGCCCGTCGTTTATGCAGCCTCCTCCATTTTTGATGTCTCCCAACGGCATGTCTCTGCGGAACATGAATAATGGATTGATTGAAGTTGCAGAATGTATATTTTGTTGATTTGGTCTGCTTGGACGCACGCCTAATTGGGGGGCTGGGCTTTGTGGGGCCGGCCTCGCTGCGTTGAGAGGTTAGCAAAGTGGCAGCTACACCCTGAGCGCCTGCACCCCACTCACGCTCAATCTGTAATGTCCCCCGTTCCATGAGAATTGAATGGCTTTAAGATGGCACCTTTGATACCCTGCAGATAATAGTTTTTAGACCTGCTGCGGAGGGGTGCGCGGGACCGACCCCGGCTGGCTGCAGCTGCAGGGCGTCCCAGTTGACCTGTGAACCCTGTCCAATGAGGCAGGTAACAGGGCCGAGATTGAGTCTCCAGGCAGCTGCGAAGCGGGGCGCGGGGCGGGTGAAGTCAGGCATCTGCCTTTGTGTCAGTGTCACTCACCCCTGTGATAATGGAGTGGACGCCTGGCACCAAGCAGAGCAGACAGCCTGGAAGGCTCTCTGTGTGTGTGTGTGTGTGTGTGTGTGTGTGTGTGCGCGCGCTGGAGTGAGTGTGAGAGAGGGAGGCTGTGTCAGTCTGTGCTATCTGCACTACATCTACATGTGTATGGGGTGAGGTCTTAGAAAGGGCAGACTCATTAAGACCTTACACACCTTCCTGCTCCTCTCCTCTAAGCCCTCTTATACACACACACACACACACACACACACATGCACACAGCCCCCTCCCAACCCATTATAGTGTTCCCCTTAGCTGCCCGCCTCGGCACTGGGCAGAATATTCTCTGGCTGTGCCCGGCTGATGACAGCGACCCACTGAAGCGTGGCCCTTTATACGTCGGCTCCGCGGGGCCCGACTGAAAGGCTCTGTGTGCTTA
Organism: Galaxias olidus; assembly: GCA_026901105.3. Lineage (NCBI taxonomy): Eukaryota > Metazoa > Chordata > Actinopteri > Galaxiiformes > Galaxiidae > Galaxias > Galaxias olidus. The sequence continues at coordinate 18,159 of JAPMUY010007471.1, read as the reverse complement.
GGCGTGTGCATATTTGTCAGTCAGACAGTCTGTCTCTCCATAATGGCTCATGTCTGTGGAAACCCTGCGAGGCTGTGCGCACGGTGTCTCCCTCCTCGGCCACGGGGCGCGTTTGGGATCGGTCCGTGCGACCGTGGGAGGGGGAGGGGGGCGACATCGTTAATCAGAGCCCCGCCACGCTCGGCACCCTTCTAGGCCCTTCCCTGAGCACGGGCGCACGGGCGCTGATCAGCCAGGCGCGCCGCCTGATGACATTAACACTCTGCCCTGGCTCAAGCTAATGACCGCGACGCAGGCCCCGGCTCCATTCATCCTCTAATGGCATCTGGGAAAGGCCAGCCCGGTCCGGAGCACGGAGCTGACTGTAATTGGACACCTGCACCCCCCTCTTGTGATTAGCCACCGCTAACAGGGCGCGAGCTGAAGTGGGAAAGATAGAAACATGGCAGGGGAGAGAGATGGAGAGAAAGAGAGAGATGGGGGGGGGGTAGAGGGAGAGGGAGACAGGCGGAGAAAAAGAAAGAACAAGAGAGAGAAAAGTGGGGGGGGGGGCGTAGCCAGAAATGGCAAGGGGAAAGTGATCCATTGATTGGGAGAGCTGGTGACACGTGTGCTTGAGATGGGGGGGGGGATTATTGTCACAGCTGTCACCTTCCGTCAGCCCCTACCCTGCTTCTTCACACCCCTCCGTTTCTGCCATCCTCCGCTCCCTCCTCTCCTCTCCTCCCTGCATTCTTCCCTCTCCCTCCACCCCCTTGATCCCCCTCGCTCCACGCTCACCTCTTCCTCGCCCGGGCTTTCCTTCGTCCCTTGGCGATGGTGGTGAAGCCGCACAGGCTCACTCAGACCTGACTCTGTTGGTTTTAAACTGTGTTATTAGCCAGCTTCACAATGCACGCCTCGCTCGGTCGTTCACTCCGTCTCGCCCCCTGCTCGGACTGACCATTGTAGATGTGTTTGGTGCGTTCTGTGTCGGGTGCGCTGGAATCCCTGAAGGGGTTTTCCCACCTTTTCACTACCTTCCCAGAGAGCGTTCAATACATTTCCTTTGACTGACAGCGATGGATTCAGGCCAATTAGCTGGCCGGCCATTACCGAGAAGATAAAAGGGAATAAATGATAATCACTGCTCTCCGTCCTCTCTTCTCCTCCATGCTCTCTCTCTTTCTCTCTCTCTCTCTCTCTCTCTCTCTCTCTCTCTCTCTCTCTCTCTCTCTCTCTCTCTCTCTCTCTGTCTGTCTGTCTGTCTGTCTGTCTGTCTGTCTGTCTGTCTGTCTGTCTGTCTGTCTCTCTGTCTCTCTCTCTCTCTCTCTCTCTCTCTCTCTCTCTGTCTGTCTCTGTCTCTCTCTCTCTCTCTCACTCTCTCTCTCACTCTGTCGCTCCCCCCCCCCCTCTCTCTCCTCCCTTCCTTTCGCTCTGCAACCTTCCCCCCATCCTCCAAGGTCACGCCGCCGCTCCCTCTGGCTGGGCGTTGCCAGATAACGCTAGGGTTTGGAGCCGGGAACTCCTCGCTCTTGGCAGCAGCGCTGACCGGAGACTGCTGCGGCGCAGACGGATCGTTGTTTCTCTCTGTCACCCCACTTCCTTCATGCGTTCGCGTCTACGTTGTTAGGTACTGCAGCGGCTCTTTGTGTGCCATGCCCAGGCATGGTAAACACTCAGCAGGCAGCGCAACGTGACACCGTCGAGGCTGTGTGTTCTGTTCAGCGTGGGCTCCGAGGGCACAGATGGAGAACGGGGGAACCCCGCTGGCAGGGGCGGCTGGCCCGCTCGCCATGAGCGATAGCATCATGGGGCCATGCCCCACTTGAACTGTTCGATACGACCCTGGCTTCTCAACCTGATTACCATTGTGCCCCTATTTGCTTGTGGGCTGTGTGTGTGTGTATGAGCTGATCTGACACACCATCTATCCGTGTTCTCTCCTCCCTGGGCCCACATGGGCACTTGGCCTGAGTGTCTCTGTTCAGCGGCTTGTTGTGCCGTTCCGTCCATCTGTCCGCGGGAACGGCCCTTCCATATGGGCCAGTCCAGTCTTCACCAAAACGTACATGTTTTCCTCTGTGAAACAGGAACGGATCCCGGCTCCGGGTGACTTCCTCCGTCATTGTGCTCTGTACTGGTGTCTCTGGCACTCTGTAGCCCCGACCACATGGTGCTCGTCCATTTCTCTCTCATTCTGACATGCTCCTTCCCCGCCCCCGCCTTCCCCCGGCCTCCCCTTCTCTTTCATCTTCCAGAGACGAGACAGCGAGAGGCCGCGGACAGACCTGAGAGAGAGACAAAAACAAGAAAGAGAGCGCGAGAGATAGAGAGAGGAAGAGAGAAGCCCCTGGAGAAAGCGAAAAGAAGACTTGCCAGCAAGTGGAGGCACGCCGGAAAAGAAAGCACAGCGAGGTTGCCCTCTCTGTCCGTTGACGTGTGTGTGCGAGCAGGTGGAACTTTGATGGGACAGTGAGCAATGCCTCACACGCAGCGACAGCAGGTTGGCGGTAGTGGGCGATGCACCCCCCTCCTCCTCCTCCTCCTCTTATCCCTCGTTCCCCAGCCGAGCCAAGCCGCCATAGATATTCCATCCAACTGTGAGTAGCATACACCTTCATATTGCACCATTCAACACAGATGAATATACCGGCGTCTTTTGTTCACTTAATCTTTTAACAATCATATATAAAATAAAAAAAATGGATACACATTTTTTCTTCAATAGGCCTTAGTGTTCAAGAATGAATCCTTCGACTAAATAACTTTAGGATCTTAGGTGTTATGAGTTCAATGTGGGTCAAGTCTGTGGTTTCGTGTGTTGGCGTGCCTAATTACTTTGTAATTGATCCCCTTATAACTCATTAGCTAGTCAGTCTATTGATCTGATTTCCTTTCTGATTGGAGGGGGAATTCAATCGCCAATTGAGTTACACCCAGAGAGGCCAGTGAAAAGGCTCTGTGCCCCCACCCCCAGCCCCCCTGCCCCCTCCCCCCCCCCCCCCCAGTGCAATATCTACACATTAGAAAAGAGCTGAGTTTGTGGGCCTGCAGGGAAATTGATTCTTCACCTCCCCTGCTCCTGGCCCTCCTACAGCACCTAGATAAAGAGAGAATTGTGTGTCTACTGCTGCTTTTGTTGTTGTTAGATATGTACATAAATCCTTGTTGCAATGAGTCAACGACCTTTACCTGCTCTTATTCGCACACACCAACACGCACACGCACACGCACGCGCACACGCACACACACACACACACACACACACACACCATACACACACACTCCACACAGATTAGATCGTGATAAAATGGCGTCAAACACACGATCTTGCTCCCCGAGGGGGAGGGAGGTGACAGCGAGTGGGGAGGGGTAGGAGGACACGGTTCAGGATGGAAAGGTCAAGGTGTCTGCCTTTCAATGACTGACCCTCTGTAATGTTAATTAGAACCGGTCGGACCGTCAGCACGATCCATACGCTGGCCACGGTTAAATTTGGTATCAAGGAGCCAACGGTGGATACCTGTTACAGTGGTCAATTAGAGACGGCATTAGGCTTATCTTTATGGTCCTCGACTCGACGACAAACGTTGTTCAATTTTCACAGATCCCGATCTGTTCTGACGCTCGTCTAGCGCTTGGTGTTCAGTGCTCACTTTGTGTGTTTGTGTTTGTGTTTGTGTTTGTGTTTGTGTTTGTGTTTGCGTGTGTATCTGTATCTGTGCTTCCCGTTGTTTACCATGTCTAACATGTTTTCTTCCTCCTGCTCTTTGGCTGCTCCTCTGGACTAACAGACCAAAGAAATGACCGTAAGTGCTTCTCACTTTATTGATATCCTGCATGTCGGCCCGTCGGACTGCCTGTTTAGCCGAGTGCGGTCGTTGTCGGAGTCGACAGAAAAAGCTTTCCTTTCCGAGATAATGTCTCAAACAGCCAGTAACAGAAATTTCACTGCGTTGTTCTCCGTCTTAGCAAACCTAGAACTCGTGAATTTTCCGAAGTGTGCAAGTGTGTAACTGTGTGTGTGTTTGTGCGTGCGGGTGTGTGTGTGTACCTGTGTGTGCTTTGTTATACCCTGTAAGGAGGAAGAGTTGCGTACTCTTGTCTGCCTTTGAAACGTCGATAGCCACGTCAGATGAAAGAGAGTCTGACATGAAAAGGAATCCAAGCGCTCTTCTTTTTCCCTATGAAAGCCACGCCCACAATCCAGACTTCATCATCAGCTGGAGAAAATGGCTGATTGTTTGATCGCCGGAGACGCCTTGTCGTACAGTCCCTCACTTACTTATCCTACACCGTCTCTCCCCCTCCCCCCTCATTCTGTCTGGCTGTCCCTTTCTCTTTACGTCGTCCCGTATCCCCCCCCCCCCGGCGTGTGAGTGCCGCTCTCCCATCTCCTGAGCTTCCACATCCCTGTCCTCCCCCCCCCCCCCTCCGCCTCTCGTCTCCCGGCTTTCCTTTGCCCTCCTTCACCTACTTACCTACATAATGTCGGATTGAACCGCGAGTCTTGGTCTGTCTCTTTGCCTCAAAGTCACATTAGAAGTCCACGTCGCCACCACGCGCCAAGCCAGAGACCTCCATTCCCCCACACAGTGGCACGCTTGATGTGGAGACCGGCGCTCCCACTGCCGGAGCTAATCGAAAAGAGAAGAAAAAAAGACCACATCAATTCCCAATCCAAACGCTGGTAACCGGAACATAAAAATCCGACAGGCACCATAAACCACTGTGGAAAATAAGATGGCTGGATCTATAACATTTCCTGTTCCGCACACCACTTTCCACCCTATGTTGTTTTGTGTGTGTGTGTGTGTGTGTGTGTGTGTGTGTGTGTGTGTGTGTGTGTGTGTCCGATTTGGAAGCGTGGAATCTGCTTCACTAGTCTTTCCAATTTCTCCTTTAATGATCCTTCTTGTTGTGTCTATTAAGGCGCTCCACTCTCCACTTACCATCAGTCTCCCGTTTACATTATACTCTCTCCCTCCGCGCATTATCATCTATCAATTTCCTCTCCTCACGCACCTTTTGATCTCTGTGCTTCAGCCATTTCCGATTTGCTTTCTCTTTTGTCAGCCTAAATTTCATCTCATTCTCTTGAGAGTCTTTTGAGTGACATTGACCAAACGCATTTGTGGCCTGGATTCAAACTATGGAAATGAATGTCCCCGGTTGGCCCTGGTACCCAGGGAAATGGCTACTATCACTGTGTGTGTTGTGTGAGTGTGTGAGTGTGTGTGTGTGAGTGTGTGTTTACGTCCATGACTCATTTGAAGAAACCATGATGGGCTCCATTAGAAATGCAGTAGGAGGCTGGTCATGTGATCAGAGCAGGTCAGGGGCAAAACTGCGGCACAGCTCTCTGTAAATCAGACCGTCCCCGTGCGTGTGTGTGTGTGTGTGTGTGTGTGTGTGTGTGTGTGTGTGTGTGTGTGTGTTTGTCCACTCCCATGAAAGAGCTGATCCATGACTGCTAGTGCTAATACTCTTCTTGTGAGCACAGGAGAATGATAGATTTGATCTATGTTGTGACTGCACTAACATGGTGTGTGTGTGTGTGTGTGTGTGTGTGTGTGTGTGTGTGTGTGTGTGTGTGTGTGTGTGTGTGTGTGTGTGTGTGTGTGTGTGTGTGCACCTGATTCTTTTAGTGAATCAGCCTCCGGTGATCACCACCCAGCCAGAGTCTGTGACTGCGTTTGGAGCTGAAGACATCGCCCTGAGCTGTGACGCCACTGGGAACCCCTCACCCATGTTAGTTAGCACACATCATACGCATGCACTCACACACACACACACACACACACACACACACACACACACACACACACACGCGCGCACACACAGTCACACACACGCACACACCGGCTCACACATACATACACACACACGGGCACACACATACTTACACACACACACACACACACACACACACACACACAAACACACAATCTGTGCATACACATTAATATTACATGGGAGCAGAACTTCTCACAGTCAAAGCACTTATTCCAGCTAGGGAGAAATGTAATTTAGCCCCCAAGGCATCTTGTCATAATTTCTTTGCTCCATTTGCACAGGAAAATATTAATATCACAATGCTGAACGCCTCAGAGGCTCTGTTTTAAAAAGATAGCTCACCCAGATTCAAGGAACACACATTTGGGCTCACTGTCCTTACCCTTTTTTAAAAGCACTAGTTATGTGGCATCTCTTCTTTCAAACCGTCACATCTAAAACCAAATACTTTGTGTATGTCATTTTGACATCTTCTCTCTCTATTGTGCTCTCAATCAGCTTCCGGTGGACAAAAGATGGAGAAGAGTTTGACCCCGCCCTGGAACCGGAGCTGTCGGTGTCGGTCGATTCCGGGTCCTTCTTCACGGCGGGCCTGGGGGTGGGCTCCATGAAACAGTACCAGGGCAAATACATCTGCTATGCCTCCAACGAGCTGGGGACGGCCGTCTCCAACGAGGTCCTGCTCAGGATCGACCGTAAGTCGTTTCTTACTGCCCTAGGTAAACACTTGTAGGAGTAGAAGAAGGTGCATTTAAATGACCTGTGTTCGCTGTGCTGTATGAGAAACACGTGGTCAAGTGGCGAACGACAAAAAAAATTGCAACATTTTAATACAAATAAATAATGGGATATTTTTTTTTTTTGCTGTTTAGAATTAGTCCCGTCAGGAAATGAATATACTCGTGGCTCAGTGGCTCAATCCAAGGAGAGCGCCATGTGAGCAAAGCTATTGCTGGTTTTATGGGCAATAACGGAGCGGTTTATGTGGCCGCGGCCGGAGCACCAGTAAACCTGGCTTGGTCCTCTGTAGAGAACCCATTCATCAACAGATGGACTGTCATACTGAGCACCTCGTAGCATGCCTACGGTATCCACACCCAGTACGATTACTGCAGCGTACTCTCACCTGAAACACACACACACACGCACACACACACACACGCACGCACACGCACACACACACACACAGGCCCTATGGCAGTGGTAAAGAGCATGTATCTACCTGTATCTCTGGCTCCCTCCTCCGCCGCAGACTCCTTCCCCTCTCAGTTTCCCTGACAACGGTTTCCCCAGAAACGCTCTTGAGTTGATGTCATGCGCGGTGCACTTCAGTAGCGAGCGACAAGCCAAAGTCTCCTGTGAGGTTATCAACAATGGGGAGGAGGGGAGAGCAAACATTATGACTCACAAAGCAATGCATTTCACTTCTGGGAGACGCCGGCAAACTTGATACCTCTTTGAAGTTTCCGCTCATCACACTCTTCAACTTCCTCAAAGTCAGGGTTTATAAATATTGCTCCACTGGCTCCAGCGGTTTTGAGTGCACCCGGCCTGGGCAAATTTGTTCCTGTGTGTGTGTGTGTGTGTGTGTGCATTCGTCTCCGTGTGCCTGTACTCGGAACATCGCCGACTTATCGTGTGAATGTCGGCTGAATAGACAATGAGCTTGCCGTCTGCCCCCCCCCAGATCCCCCGGCCCTGCAGAAAGAGAAGAAGGGGAGGAAGAAGGTGGAGGAGGGAGAGAGTGTGGTGCTGGAGTGCAACCCGCCCGCCAGCAGTGTGGAGCCTGTCATCCACTGGATGGACAGCAGTAAGTCCCTCCATCACTTATATTCCATCTGGGCATTTGTCCACAAATCCATAACTCCGCTGGTTTACCCAGCCCTTTCATTGACCGCCGCGTTGCCTTACGTAATCATCTTTGGTTGTCAGTTGGACATAGTCTCCTGAATCCTCCTCTGCATCCAGCCGTGAGAGATTTGATTGAATTGTTTGTCTCGCAGACTGCCTGGCAGGGATTGGACTGAAGCACATCTGCTCTTGTGGATGAATGTGGCTCATAATCTCTTTATCCTCATTTTCACTCTCTCTTTTCTGTCGCTCTCATCTCTCTCTCTTGTCTCTCTCTCTCTCTCATCTCTCATCTCTCTCTCTCTCATCTCCCCCTCTCTCTCTCTCTCTCGCTCTCTCCCCTTCCCCTTTCGACTGAAGAGCTGCGACACCTTCAGCTGAGCGAGCGGATCACGGTGGGGAAGGACGGCAACTTGTACTTTGCCCATGTGACTGCGGAGGACAACAGGAACGACTACACCTGCAACGCCCAGTACCTGGCAGCACGCACCATCCTCCCCAAGGAGCCCATCTCACTCTCCGTCACCCCCTGTGAGTATACTCTTTACACTGCTGGGCCAAGACAGGCTGAACTGAACAGTACTGAACTGGACTGGTCACACCCCCTTTGGTTGTGGAAACTGTGCTGTGGAGGAGGAGGGAGTAATATTGCGTTGATGGACCAAGCAAAAACACCATGGGTCATAAGGGGCGCCATTTAGTAAAAGTATTATATTGACGTACAGTTACCATGGTAGCAAAGCACAGAATAGATCGGCTTGACCTCCATCGCCATAGAAACCATCCAAGTCAATTCAAGTGCACAAAGGCTCAAATATACCAGCATAAAGTCATGGTATCCTTAGTTGTTTTTTGAAATGCTACAGCTACTTTGTGCAGACGTTTCACAGCCGTTTCACAGCCCCCTCCCACACACACGCACACACACACGCGCACGCACGCACGCACGCACGCACGCACGCACACACACTGTAACAGCTTGGTAATGAGATGCCTCCACAGAGCCAGGCCCTGCTAGCGACATCATTGACTCTTACTGAAGGTCAGAGAAGGGGAACACATGTTCACATGGCACCTCTGTTGGGTTCGAGTCTGTGAGGGTTGTGCCAAAGGAGGAGGGAATGTCCATGCATGAGAAGCAGCGCGCGCGCGTGTCTGTGTGTGTGTGTGTGTGTGTGTGTGTGTGTGTGTGCGTGTGCGTGTGCGTGTGCGTGTGCGTGTGCGTGTGCGTGTGCGTGTGCGTGTGTCTGTGTGTGTGTGTGTGTGTGTGTGTGTGTGTGTGTGTGTGTGTGTGTGTGTGTGTGTGTGCGTGTGCGTGTGCGTGTGCGCGTGCGCGTGCGCGTGCGTGTGTGTGTGTGTGTTTGTGTGTTGTAAAACGGTACAAGTCTCTGATCTCTACCCGGACCTCCAGTGATTGAGTATCAGTAGCTGCAAAGGGACCAACGTGTCAGCACTTCTTGGGGTGAGCCAAGCTTGCCATTACCCGCACCCACAGTTCTCTGTCTCTCCCTCCCTCTCCCTGCCTGTAGCCAACTCACTGGTGCGGAACAGGAGGCCAGCGATGATGAGGCCTAAAGGACCCCACAGCACTTACCAGGCCCTCCGAGGCCAGAGCCTGGAGCTGGAGTGCATCGTCCAAGGCCTGTGAGTGTCTCTGAGCGTGTTTCAGTCCGTCAGATGAACCTGGATGTATATACATGTTGATGGATCGCTCCTTTCTCAATTCTACCCCCATCCCTCCATGTCTCTCTGCCTGTTCCTGACCTCCTCCTCCTCCTCCTCCTCCTCCTCCCACCTGGTTTCATCTCTTACCGTCCTCCCTTTCCGCCCCCGCTCACCAGTCCCACCCCATCCATCCAGTGGGTGAGGAAGGATGGCCAGCTGTCGGAGTCTCGGACCACCAGGGATCTGTTTGAGCGCCGGCTGCGTTTCAGCCGCATCTCAGAGAACGATGGCGGGGAGTACCAGTGCATAGCCAACAACACGCAGGGCAAAGTGGCACACACCTTCACTGTGACCGTGGAAGGTAGGCCACGTGCTTTACCACACTGCCATTCAGACCGAGACTAACACACAGAGACGCACGCGCACACACAAACACTCACACACACTCACACACACACACACAAACACACACGTTTTCCACTTTTGAAAATGGCTACGAGTGTTTTTGTCATATTATATTTTGCATGCCGACACAGATTTTTTGGGTATTGGTAATCTTTTTATATTATTATCATATTATTATTCAATTAGTTGTGTGAACCGGTCTGATGTGACTTACTAAATTCCCATTGGAACAAAGTCTCACCTCTGATTTAATGAATGAAATGACTTGGGTGTTGCAGCGGCTCCATACTGGACCATGGAGCCGACCAGCCAGCTGTATGCCCCCGGAGAGACGGTACGGCTGGACTGTAAGGCGGACGGCATCCCAGCTCCCAACATCACCTGGAGCATCAACGGGAACCCCCTCACAGGTGAGGACCCAGACATTCAAACAACCACACTCCATCACACAAACACACGCACACACACACACACACACGCACGCACACACACACACACACACACACACATACACAAACCTCCCCTGAACTGGGCACATACACGCACTGATACAAGACTGTGTTTTTTATGATTGTGTGTCTATCCAAGGCATAGACCCCGAGCCCAGACGCAGCGTTGAGGCCGGCGTTCTGATCATGCGGGATGTCGAATTCAGCGACACGGCCATCTACCAGTGCCAGGCTTCCAACAAACACGGGACCATCCTTATCAACGCAAACGTCTTTGTCATAGGTCAGCGGGTGTGCGTGCTTATGTGTGTGAATACCAGCGCGTCATTGAGCATGTAAGTCAGTGCGCGTGCGTAAGTGTCTTATACTGGCCTGTGTGTCCTTCCAGAGCTCCCTCCTCAGATCCTCAGTAAGGATGGAGTGGCCCACATGGTAACAGAAGGACAGAGGGCTGTGCTGAACTGTGAAACCTTTGGCTCCCCTAAACCCAAAGTGACATGGTGAGATGCCT
>JAPMUY010007471.1:0-2500 GCA_026901105.3 Galaxias olidus | reverse complement strand
TACAAAAAAAAAACTGAAGTAATAAAAATGTTTATTTATGAATTTCATTCCAGCTCCTCCTGCCAACATAAGTCTCTTTGTTGGAGAACAGTCAGTCAACCTGAGCTGGGTGGCCAAAGAGAGACACAAGAGTATAGGCTTCCAAGTCCACTTCCTCAACAAGAACGGTACGGGGGAGGGGGGACCGTCACCTTCGGCCATTCATCGCCTTTTTGCCTAAACCTTTTTGGTGTAAACCAGTCTCTAAGTGGTTTCACTGGGAACCGACCATCAAATGTGACCCGTGTAACGTTTCTCGGCCTGGTGTAGGCGGCGGTGAATGGAAGCAGTCGGAGAAGGTCAACTCCTCCCAGTCCTTCTATCAGCTCCGGGGGCTGTCGCCGGGATCCCAGTACCGCCTGCGCTTCACCTTCAACGACACCACCTTCTGGGAGACGGACATCCAGACCAATGGAGCAGGTACTACAAACTCCCCCCTCCCCCTCTCCTCTTCCCTCTTCATGTTCCTCTCCTCTTCACCCCACTCTCCCCGCCTCGCTCTCGCCCCTCTGGGTATTTAGCACATGTACAAGCACACGCACAGACACTGTAGGGCCTCGGCAGCCAAGCCCACGGTGGGTCTCGGGGCTCCGTATCCTGCCTGTGGAGTGCTTTCCAAGTGCGAGATGAAAAGAGTGCTCAGTGAGCGATATGAAATGATCCATTAGGGCTATTTGTTTGGGGCATTGCGCCGCACTCCCCGCTTCCCCAGTGTAATGTCTATTGAGTCTTCGAGAGTGTCGACCGGCGGAGCTGCTGAGCGCCGCGTCTCTCTTCTTAATCTCCTCTCCGCTCCTATCCTCCCCTCTTTCATCCCCGACCCTCCCTTCCTTTCTTTGCTTTCTCTCCCCTATATTCTGTCCCCCCCCTCCTCCTCCTCCTCTTCCATCCTCCCTCACTTCGAAGGGCTGTCAGAGGTGCAGGCAGGCTTCGCCACCAAGGGCTGGTTCATCGGGCTCGTGAGCGCCATCGTGCTGCTGCTGCTGGTACTTCTCCTTCTCTGCTTCATCACCAGGAACAAAGGAGGGAAATACTCAGGTGAGTCCCAGCCACAGCCCATATCCCACGCCCACTCTTGCTCGATCGCCTTGGGGCACGTGGCGTTAAAGTGCTGCATTTCCAGCGTGTCTGAAGCCTGCTATCTGACACCGTGTCATTATCAGTCTCTCAGACAGTGGCACAGAGAGCAGAGCGGCAGAGATATCACTGATTCAATGGAGAGATAAGGGAATTCAATAGTCTCCCTCTCTGTCTCCCTCTCCCAGTCAAAGATAAAGAGGAGGGTCAAGTGGACTCGGAAGCGCGCCCTATGAAGGATGAGACTTTTGGAGAGTACAGGTTTGTTTTTTGTTTTTTTTCCAGCTATTCTGCGTTCCATCTATTGACTGTCGCGTTACATGTCCAACAATTCCGGATCCGGAAATAAAATCCATTCATATTCACAAGTCCTTCATGCAATAGATAGGGGCTATGTGTTTCCCCAAAAACCCCTTTTGTGTTCCTTATGCTGTGCCTCTTCTCCCCCCATGCCTCCCTTTGCTTTGCAGATCTCTAGAAAGGTATGCTGTTGAAGTGCATGCCTCCTCTGCATCTGTCTTGTATTGTGAGATTTTGTTCAATTCAAAAGTTCCTCCATTCATTTGTGCCCTATACCTTCTCCTTTTACCGTTAGAATAGACATAGGTGCAATTATAGACACCAGTAAAACCTTTCACTTGAACCGACACGTGACTTTATTCAGAACACGCAGACGTTCCAAAGGCTTACCCACCGTTTCTTTGTTTTCTCCCTCTCTTTCTATCCTCTGCCCCAAACTATCCAGTGACAACGAAGAAAAGCGCACCGCTAGCCAGCCCTCACTGTGTGACCAAAGCAAGCTGTGCAGCGAGGACAACCTGGACTACAACGGAAGCAGCGCCGTGACGGAGGTCAACATGGACGAGTCCCTGGTCAGCCAGTACAGCCGGCCCAGCGAGGGCCACGACATGGTCCCGGCCATGCCAGAAAGCTCCCCACTTAACCCCACCACCACGCCCGTCAACGGCCTGCCAAACACTGCCGCCATCTTAGATTAACCCTCCCCCACCGCCCACCCGCAGCCCCACAGGGACCGTCAGCCCAAACCAAACATCTCAACACATACAGTATGTGCCCATACGTTACTATCTACCTGTTCTGTGATTGATAGGCTGACGACATGATCAATACATCGACCAATCAGCAGCGCATCAGTCATCTGGTTTACCTTGACTATTTGACCAAAGGAGTGTCCTCAGTAGTGGATAACGTGACTGACGTGACAACAGGCCTAGAAACCGACCCACTCTCCAACTATATGATGTCCTAAACCTCTCTCTCTGTAGTTCAGCCCGGCCTATTTGACGATAGACCGACATTTCATCTCTCTGCCCCACTGATTAGATGTTCTTTCTCTTTCAAATCAGTCTGGCTAATTGGTTTA
>JAPMUY010007468.1:15000-55000 GCA_026901105.3 Galaxias olidus | reverse complement strand
ACTAGTCAGACATGGAGACAACCAGCCAACCAACCAGTCAGACAGGGAGACCGCCAGCCAGCCAGCCATCCTGTCAGGCATAAGTAGGCCAGGCCAGGGCAGGCTTTGTCCACCTCGGTGCTGCGGTCTTGCTGTTCCTCCTCTCAGATGAGGGGTTGGACAAACAGTAATCCCCAGAATGTTCCAGAGAGAAGGCACAGCCCTCACACTCTCCCAGAGGGTTCTTTTCCTCGGTAATGAATAGTAAACCATCTCCAAACGTTGACTGTTTGATTTGTTGACTTTACACGGGGGTGAGTCAGCGTCGGCCACCTTTCTCTTTCTCTTCCCCTTCTCCTGTGTGTCTGCTCCTAGTTTGATGCCAACTGTGTCCACACCACAGACAGGGTCTGCTTACTTTGCAGTAAAACGTGTGTGTGTGTGTGTGTGTGTGTGTGTGTCTGAGGGGTTTTTCCGTAAAAAGCTTGTGTGTGGCCCCTCTCCCCTCTGGGGTCCGGGGGAACACAAAGCCAGCCATAGTTAAGGGGTGATGGAGATGCCCGCTGCCTGCCATCACCAGGGTGGTGTCTCAGCGCCGTGGCCGATTGGGACGGACTCTCTTTGTGGTCCCGGGGCCTCGAGGGCCATTACAGGCAGCCCAGACAGGCCCTAAATCATGCAGACTCTGCTTGCCGCCAGTACACACACACACACACACACACACACACACACACACGCATATAGCTAATCCACCTTAACGCAAGAGATGCACGCTCACATACACTTATGTTGTACTTCCTTAGCCGTTGTTATCAAAGGAGAATTGTGTTTTCTTTGGAAATTGTGTTTTGTTTCAAGCTTTTATAGAGGATGCACACATTTCATGTTTCCTTTAGGTTCTTTATGACACACACACACACACACACACACGTCCTTTCCTGCTCCTTTCTTTGCAGTGTTTTGCCTGCGCCAGAGATCACAGCCTCCCACATGTACACGTACACACACACACACACACACACACTCGCTCCTCCGAGTTTCAGCCTTGAGCTTAGCTATCCCTTTGGATCACTCAACTGGAGTTTGGGGCTGGATGGTCCTCGTTTTAATGAACTTCTAAGGTCTGTTGTGCCTGGTAACCTGGGACTAGTGTTATGCTTTCTCCGAGGTCCAACCTTCATTTTGTTTTTTTACGACCTACTTTAAACCCACAATGATGTTTCCAGACGGCCCGTGACAGACGTTCTGTTTCAAGGAGTTTTTCACTTGATATTTCCACCAACTACACCTTAACCACTTATGAGTTGTAAGTTTTTTTCCCACATGTCGGGTTATAATTTTTTTTCCCTGTAGAAAATTCAATACACATTTTGTGTATTTATGTATACGGGCCGAACCAATATAAATTTGAACTGAAAACGACCCTATCTCGCATCCCTTATGAAATTATGGTTAGAGGCTTTAGAGAGCTTACAGTGGGTGTGAATGAAGCCGATCTCCCCTCCAGAGACAAACAAACAAACAACTTCCTCCTTCGGCATCAACACCACCACTCCTCAGTGCCGGCCCCTCCAGCACTAAATACCTCCGTTCCTTCCTCTTCCATTCCTTCACTCCATTTTGTGTGTGTGTTTGTGACTGCATGTTTGTCACTTTTCTAAGCTGTGCGTGTGCGTGTTTGTGTGTGTGTGCGCGCGCATTGTTTTTGAGGGTGGCTGTTTAGAGGCTGCAGTGGTTTGTAACCCCAGGCAGTGTTTAGTGGGTTCTTGAGCCGGCACAGTTCAGTGAGCTGCACAGGCTGCTGGGTGAGTGAACCCACTGGTGAGGTTACTGGGAGAAAATGGCTGTGGGTACTAAAGAATGAGGCCAGCTCACGTTCTGGGGCTGCGTCACAAGTCTAGAATGTTCTATCTTTTGATTTATTTAGCCTTTTTTTCCTTTTGATTTCTACTACACGTTAATGTTACGATGATGAGAATGTCTGTTCTTCCTTTTAATGCATCAACATTAAAATATGTGATTAAGGAAAATATGGCAGAAAGATATAAAGCACATTCACCCTAACCATAATATGTAAATGTTATATCAAACCCAACGGTTTGCTTCAGCGACAGGGGAGTATAGGATATACATTTTGGGGTAAAGATAGTTGGGAACGGGGGGGGGGGGGGGGGGGGGCCTGGTATGGATGTGTGTGTGTGTGTGTGTGTGTGTGTGTTTTGTGGCTTTTGACAAGAGGAGTTCTTGGTCTGCAACGAGACAGACCGCTTTGAATCTGCCCTCCCCCGGTCCCTCCCGAATTACAGCTCCAATGCAAGACAACGCCTGGCACCATGTGTGAGTGCGCACCCATTTTCAGACAGTCTTTCTTCGATTGCTGTCAATCGATACAGGGATGGGAACAGTGTATCACTGTCTTAGATTAGGTTTGGCATTTGAGAGATCAAATTTGAGGAAGGTTACCTGTTCTGGTTCAATTGGCTTTCATTGGCAATGACGCGCCTCATCTCTTAAGTCCTCAATTTGATTTAGGCCAACTTTGGAGAATTGTGAGAGACCTATTTTGGTTTGAAAAGGAATTTTAATGGTAGGTTCACCAATAATTCCATAGCGACTGTTTCCATTCCTGAACCAATTCGGAATGTCCTGGACCCAATTCAGATGTTATTTAGCCCTCAACAATTCAACGGAACTGCATGGAATTGCGGTTACTGTTAGGTCACAGAGCCATCGAATGTTTCTGAGGCCATGCAATTTGCTTTAAGCAGGAGAAAAACATTGGGTTGTATGTTTGGGCCATTTTGGAAGAGTCGCTTGCGAGTTAGCACATCATGGGATTTGAACCCGTGAGAAAAGGTAGCTAGCGCGTCAGCAAACGGGCTAGCGGTTAGCATCCCCGCCTCTACATTGTAATTATGGACTCTCAGAATAACCCAAAGGACGTCCTCTCCTTCTCAACAACTTACCCACTGAAGCTCACCGCTGGATAGGAGAACCACCCTGCTAACTCTAGTTCAGCCATTTCCTGCCATATTGTAAGCCAGACCTCTCTTCTTCTTCTTCTCCATTCTCTCAGCTCCGTCACACTTTTAAAGCTTATAAAACTTGATCACATTTGTATGTGTTCCCTTCGAAGGACATGTATTTCGGTTCTGACACAACACACAAACTGACTTCTCGTCAGCTGAAACCAATCAGATTCTCACATGGTCCCAGTCTTTGCCATGTGATGTTTACGTTGATTGTTTATTTGAAGATCTCGGTCAAAAGTTCCTGATCTCTGAGGCAGACATTTTGGATTGACCTTGAATTCACTTAATAGCTAAATGATCTTTGTGCTTATCAATGGACCCTTTGCATGACTGGGGTCAAATGTCATGGCAGACTCCTGTCCGTAGGTTATTCTTAGTAAGCTAAAATGATTATTCGTGCTTTGTTTAATTATATGGCAATTGCCAAAACAGCTTGTATGCCCTAATATGTTTTTTTCTGAAAGACTTTGTGATGTGATGTGATTTAGTTGCTGTGTTGACAAGATGGCGGCGGTCTTTTCAGCGGCTCTGTGAAAACACTGGGGGGACACGGGGGAATTCTCAAGTTGGCTAAACCGGAAATAATTTTCTCATTTCCTTTTTTAAGGGGGAAGGGAAGAGTTTGTGAAATCCTGGAAGTGGAAAAATAGGACAAAGTCTATTTTTCTTATCCGTTCCCATCTCTACATAACCGTGATGGAAGGTGCTATGCACAGGCTGAGGTCCAGTAAAGCCCTGGCTGTACGTCGTGCTGTCCAGTCGGCATGTGAAGCTGACCACAGGATGGTCCAGTCCAGGGTTTGGGGAAGGGAGGGGGAGTGTGGGAAGTTTTAAATGGTGGGGGTTGGTGGTTGTGTTCTCAAGGGAAGTTAATGCACAATTAAGCCTAGCCCTGGGACTTGGCCTTGGAATGGACATATATAGGTCACAGGGCTAAACCAACGAGACATTCGGTCATGGACCTGAGTCAGGTTAATATGCATCTATTACTGACACAAGAGTTTCTGATTGGTCACACTGGGTCAGACAATAAAGAAATAAAATTATCGGAGCTGCTGATCAAAAAGAGTCTTGTTTGTGATTGGCCGAGCACGGCTTTGTAGCCAAAAGGTTTTCCATGTGAAACATTAGAACCTCATAATTTGTATCTGTCTGTTTGTGATTTAGGCGGCTATATAACTCAAAACTTCCCTTTCATACTGTTGTAGTCAGTCTTTGTTTCGTGGTTTGCTTCATGCGTACCATTTGCAGCCAATGCCTTTTACAGATAATTGAATCTGCTCAATGTCAGTTGGTTGCTGCGGTCAAGCTTTTGTATTTTTTTGTTGTTGTTTTTTTTGCTGATTGGAAAATAATATGATACTTTTTAAAAAAAACGCAACTAAACTGAGTAGCCTGAAGAATCCTGGCAGCAGAGAGAAGGAGACAAGCAAGCGCCTCTGTACAGTGTACACACAGACACACACACACACACACACACACACACACACACACACACACACCTACAGACGATCTCGCACACACGCACGCAAACAGAGGGAGACAAGACGCCGGTCGGCCTCTTTCTTCAAACATGTGGGCTGTCGCTGAATCTGGCCAGCTCAGCAGTTCAACAGTTCAGAACGAGGAGGAGGAGGAGGAGGAGGAGGAGTAGTATAGGAGGGGGAGGGGAGGGGGGAAGAGGCGCTTCTCTCCACAGGAATTGTTTTTGAGACTCTCCGAGACAATAGGCGGTGACAGCCAGAGTGAAAACATACCGGCAGACTTTGTGGGCCCGCTATGGGCCTGTGTGGAGGTGATGGATCCTGTCCAGTGAGGCCTCTATTGAGAGCGTAGGATTCCGTTTCACTAAAACTCTTCAGAGGTTTTTGGACTGGGCATGACGGTGCAGTTTGCCACAGGAGCTTCTGTAGCATGACTCGTATGTCTTCAGTCTTCAGGTTCACTTTATGTGTCTAGTTGGGGGGGGGGGGGGGGGGGGGATGGTAACTCGAGCTTTGCTTTGGAGAGACTGTGGGTTACAGCCAGGATTGTGTGTGTGTGTGTGTGTGTGTGTGTGTGTCTTGTCTTCACTACTAATGGAATCAGTGGAGCAAGCAAACGAGTGGAGGGTCCTGACACGTATGTGTCAACACACACACACACACACACACACACTCTCACAGTAGGAGCAGGCAGTCCCACTGCGGTTGCGTAAAACAGGGTGTGGGTGCTGCAGGTGTGGAGGCGAGCGGGTGCCCGGGCTTGCCTGAGCCTGCACAGCGGTTACCCAACTCAGCCCGAAAGAACAGCTGCCTCCGCCATACAAAAGGGGGGGGTGGGGGGGCTGGCCCGTGATCGCCCTCTGTGGAGAGAAGGCGTCACAACACTCTGCTCAGAGAGCCGCTGCCTGTTTTACACATCGTGACGTGACGCTGCAAAAAAACATTCTGTCAAAGAGCGGGCGGCTGGCGGCGACACGCACGATGTCGATGACGGCTTGTTTTTTTTTTTTACGTCCAAGTTTCTGTCCTCTGCGGTGACGTGTGTGAATTGAGTTCCGCTATGGTGTTCTTCTAGGAGACCACAGACAATCAGAAACGTATGTGTTCTAAGAGAGACTGAGAAGTAGAGGAGGCACTTGGTGGTTTTATCGAGCTGTCCTCGGTAGTAGCTCAACGTGAAATAATCCGTCTCGCTGCCTCTGTCTCCTCCTCCTCCTCCTCCTCCTCCTCCTCCGTCTTTCCTTTGCGTGTCTCTGTCCACAAGAGGAGGACAGCGTCCTCATTTGGCACAGTCAGCCTGCAATTAGCCGTCTAAACACACGACGTCTCGCTCCACCTCGACCGTGGTTCTTATTGTGGTGCACGGCGTGTGTGTGTGCGTTTGTGCTTTCTTGTTTTTTGTGTGTATATGCATGTGCTTTTGCAGATGAGATGGGAGGTGTGCGTGTGCGTGTGCGTGGGCGTGGGCGTGTGCGTGTGCGTGTGTGTGTGTGTGTGTGCCGGCCTAATCCCTCGGTCTGGTCTGGTGTTTGTCACCTGTAATCCAGGTAGAGCCGAGAGGAGGCCAGGCTCTGGTCACCGACAGACTGGACAGGGGGCTCAGGGGCAGAGACTGACCAGACCAGGCCGGGCCAGGCTGAACTAAGCCAGGCTGGGATTGGCCAACCGTTCTCGCTTCCTTTCTCACGCCAGTAAACCTTAGACTATGATCGTCTTCGTCTTCAGATATCGCTGTTATCTCTCAAGAAGAAAACTGATTTGGAAGCAGTTCACGGACGTTCTTTCCATCCACAGCATACAACAGCAATACAAAAACACATTTCTCCAAAACAAAACAGAGATCAAATAAGATAAAGAAGATGATGCACTAGTAAAGTAGATCTCCTGTGCTTTGCAACACTCAGAAAAGGGTTTAGGTGTTTACGTTTCTGTACATATTAGCTGATATATTCACAGGTTATAGTTATTATTACTGTAACGTCT
Source organism: Galaxias olidus (assembly GCA_026901105.3). Taxonomy (NCBI): domain Eukaryota; kingdom Metazoa; phylum Chordata; class Actinopteri; order Galaxiiformes; family Galaxiidae; genus Galaxias; species Galaxias olidus. The sequence goes on along the minus strand of JAPMUY010007468.1, from coordinate 48,522 downwards.
TATGACACAGTGTATTAAACTAGCCCTGTGATGGATTACATCTTTTCTGATATTAAAATGAAAAGATCGACACGGCGCTCATAAATAGTTATTTTTCCTGTCATTAAGGGTCTGAGGCTAACTCGAGAGTAATGGGAGTATGTAATGGGAGTATGTAATGGGAGTATGTAATGGGAGTAACGACTTAGCGCCTTGTGGCTGTGTCCTCTGTTTCACTATCTGTCTCCGTTCCCCATTGTAGTGATCAGATCTCCTGAATCCTCCCCTCATTCACTGGACAGAATACCACATTATTCTATTGCTATTCTATTGCTATTCTATTGTGTTTTTTTTGTCCCCACGTGTCATTTCTCTGTCTCTCTAGCCTTCCCCTCGGGTGCCTTGTGTTCAGTGTCCTGAGCAGAAGGCCAAACAGGTGGTCATGGCGTCTGCTCTGGCACCCCGCATGCCCCTCTGGGTTTCACGTCACCAGACGACGCTATGCTGCCAGCGGCCATTTTCTTTCCGTGGCCCAAAGCGTGACGTAACGCTGCTCTGTTTGGCGTAGCTACACCACCACCACCACCACCAACTCGAAGCGTTTTCTCTCGTGTGTGGAAGTAAATCCTGAAGTTTAGTTTTATAATAATCCAGAAATCATTTCAGTTAGTTAAAGTTCAAACATATCCTACTGGGTTTGGTCCGGTGGTGATTCGTTTTGCCTGCGAGCTTGGCCCTGACTGTGAAGTGTGTGGGCCAAGTGGGCAGGCTGGTGAAGCATGTGGCCATCAGAGAACAGTCCACGGTAACGAGGACCATGTGTTCTCTGGGCGGGGGAACGCTCACCCAAAGAGGGACGCTTGAAGTCCAAACAGAAGTACTGTAATGGCTACCTTTATATTTAAGAGTGGACCATGTGTTCTCTGGGCGGGGGAACGCTCACCCAAAGAGGGACGCTTGAAGTCCAAACAGAAGTACTGTAATGGCTACCTTTATATTTAAGAGTGGACCATGTGTTCTCTGGGCGGGGGAACGCTCACCCAAAGAGGGACGCTTGAAGTCCAAACAGAAGTACTGTAATGGCTACCTTTATATTTAAGAGTGGACCATGTGTTCTCTGGGCGGGGGAACGCTCACCCAAACAGGGACCCTTGAAGTCCAAACAGGAGACTGGAGTTCTGTAATGGTTACCTTTTTATTTAAGAGTGGGAGGTGGAGGAGGAGGAGGCTGCGCTGGTAAACGGTTCTCTTTGAACTGCTCCCTCTCTCCTTCCCTCTTTCTCTCCCTCTCCTTGGACTGGTGGGAGGAGAGAGGAACGGAGAGGGTGTCGTCTGTTTCAAATGACTCTAGAGGAATGCAAAGACATGACTTGCTGTCATTGCCCCCTTGGAGAAATGTGATGGTGGGGGGGGGGGGGGGTTAGTTATGTATATGAAGCTAGGGGGGCGGGTCAATCCCTCGTCATGCTCCCCACCCTGTGATCTACCACGGACCAGGCAGAGAGGCAGGCAGGCAGGCAGCCCCCTTAACATGTCCCAGATGTGTGGGTCTGTGTGCGGTTGCAGGAGTCGGGGCGGGGGGGTCAGCACAGGCACACTCGGGTAGGGCTGTGCTGAGTGAGCAGTGTGTATGTGTGTGTAGAGACTGGTAGCTCTAACACACACACACACACTCAGGCAGCTCTTGTCTCTTGAGACACATTTATATAAACCATCAGTCTCTCAAGTCATTTTGTATTTTTCTTGGAAAATACAACTGCTTACCTCTCTATCACTGCTAATATAGGTGTGTCCGACTTTTTTTTTTTTACACATTTATGATTTTTTTTTTACAACTTGGAGTAGTTCTTTGAAGTAAGAAAGGGCCCTCTCTTAAAAATCACTGTATTCTATCTGTCATCGAGCGACTGCGTATGTTTTAGGGCCTCTTCACTTTCCACCCCTGCCTCAACGTCTCCGACAGGAATGTGAAATATGTTCGCTTCTTTAAAAAAAAAAAAAAAATTTTTTGGGAGGGTCTGGGTTCTCGTTTTCCATGTTACCATTAAGCTGAATAACTTGGCACTGGTTGTTTTTCGCACGCGGACCTCCCTGCTGTTTGGCACAGAGAGAGTCGGGGAGCGCGTTACAAGAACATAGATTTATCGATGCCGTCCTCTTTTAGGGGTTCAGCCACACATTCAAACGTGTGCGTAGGGTACACATTACAGTCTCTTGTGATTCATGCCGTGTGTACCTGTGTGTGTGTTCTAGTTTCGTTTGCGTATCAGTTCTTTTACTTGCTCTATGAAGAGACACTGATCTGTCACTCCATACACACACACACACACACACACACACACACACACACACACACACACACACACACACACACACACACACACAGTGTTGTATGACGGTTGCTCTGTGAAGAGACACTGATCTGTCACTCCATGCACACACACACACACACACACACACACACACACACACACACACACACACGGTTGTATGGCGGTTGCTCTGTGAAGAGACACTGATCTGTCACTCCACACACACACACACACACACACACACACACACACACACACACACACACACACGGTTGTATGGCGGTTGCTCTGTGAAGAGACACTGATCGGTCACTCCATCCCTCCCTCCCTCTGCCATTCATCTTCGTGTCCCAGTCGTGCTCTGAGGTCGAAGGGGACTTCCAACGCGATCATTTAACTGTGTGTGTGTGTGTGTGTGTGTGTGTGTGTGTGTGTGTGTGTGTGTGTGTCACAGCAGCAGCTAGTGACCTAATGCAGAAGGCAGCTGTGCCTTCCATACATGCAGTCTTTGTTGGGTTTCCTGCTCCTATACTGTCACTATACACTTTGGGAAACGCCATGCACGGCAGACACACACACACTGTTTGTGCTTTTTTATGTTTTATATGCAAGAATGCACATTGAAGTTATTTAAATCTAGAGCTATGATGGATATACTTTATAATGTAGTTTATCCATTAGGAAACACTCGGTGCGTGCGTGCGTGCGTGCGTTCGAGCCAGTGGGCTAGCTTTGTCAGTCACTCTGTTTCGATCAAATACCCCCTTCCAGAGGTCACATGCCCGGGCTGAACCACTAAGCTGGGTCTAGGAGGGCTGGATGTTATCACCCCACTCTTTGACCACACAATACACTCACAGGTATTATGCTTACATAGGTGCTCGTACATGTACCACAAATACATGCACAAGGACGCACGCAGATCGCCGTCACTGACACACACACACACACACACACACACTTGTGCGCAGTATGGCTGTACGGTCAGACAGGATACGGTCCGCGGTCAACACGTAGCGAACGCACCAACACTTACTGAATGCCTGGTGTGACATACCAAACATAGAGGTCTGCCTCAACGTCCCTAAGACTCAAAGACCCTCAGTCACTCCATTTAATTACTGTGTACGTAAGGCTTAACTGACCCCCCCCCCCCCCACACACACACACACACACACACACACACACACATCCTTCCAAGCATTGCTCATTAGCGTTATGTAAAAGCCAAGTGGATGTTTGGTTTGTCGCATGGGTGTAGAATGCGCCCCTGGCATGCAATGCCTGCTGCAGTATCTCTGGTCCTCACATCTGGGTTGTCAGGCTGTATCACCAGAGATGGCCCTGGGTAGATCCTGTGAGTCTGCACACACGTGTTGTTCAGATACACACCGCTCTAAAAACACAGCATCAGAGGGGACGAAGGGATTTGAAACGGTGGCTGAGGGGCGCAACACTTCTTTTTTATTTTTTTCTTCCTGTTGTTATTTTCAATTTTATCCTCCTTTTATTCCCTTAACGTGAGTCTTTGCGTGTAGATCTATAGGGCCAATAGGAAACGCACGAAGAGGGGCCAGAACAAAGCTCACGGGGAGGTCTGAGAGACGGGTCATAAAACGAAATAAAATAATAAAAGCCCTCAGATTCCAGGGCTTTTATTGGAGTTGGGAACAACTCTGTATAAGTTCAAAGGGTCTATTTTTCACAGCTCCTGTTAACTGGAGGTGGTTTCCAAGGCAACAAAGTTGTTGTTGTTTTTTTTACCCTGTTTAGATGCCCCCCTGGAGAAGCGGAGAAACGGGGGATATTTGAGCAGCCTTGTGTTTGAGTTAAGTTGTCCTTGCTACTGTAGGTGTGGACTTGAGTTCAGGAAATTCCCGTGCAAAACCAACTATGGCTGTAGCCATTTTCTCTCTCTCTCTCTCTCTCTCTCTCTCTCTCTCTCTCTCTCTCTCTCTCTCTCTCTCTCTCTCTCTCTCTCTCTCTCTCTCTCTCTCTCTCTCTCTCTCTCTCTCTCTCTCTCTCTCTCTCTCTCTCTCTCTCTCTCTCTCTCTCTCTCTCTCTCTCTCTCTCTCTCTCTCTCTCTCTCTCTCTCTCTCTCTCTAAATGTCTTCAACCTGTTCAGAGATGTCTCCAACCATAATCCCCCGCATTCCAAAGTAGTTAAAATGCAGCAGAGCACGTTTGACGTGTGCAACACACACACACACACACACACACAGGAATGCCATACCAACCATCTCACCCGTGACATTTAACCCCTGACCCTGCTCGGGCAATGGGTTGGAGCAAGGTCATTTGACTGGGACACATCATATGATTAGGCTTGACTCTTTGACTTGATTTTCCGTCCGATTTTGAAGATGAATTATCTTGGGAGAAACGTTGTGGGTAATGTTTAGCTAAATTCATCTTGTATTTATTGTCCCTCTTTTATTTTCATTTCTGTCCAGCAGTCTGCTTGAGCTGTTGTATTATCCCTATTCATTGACCTCTCTATTTTGCAAAACCTCCCCCTCTCTAAGTTCATAGATACTTATGTAATGCTGTAGCTTTTGTGTAAGGCAAGTTGCTGTTTCTAGATGTTTCTGCATATGGGCAATTCATTTTTAAGAAACAGCAATTGATGTTCTCATAGGCTCATTCATTTCTTAAGTTCGATTTTGGTCGTGGTTGTTGGGGACGTCCCCCGTGGTCCTAAACCTCTTTGTGAACCTTCATTTGGCTGCTTAGAAAACTCTACAAAGTCATGGGGGTTTATAGAGCCACAGATGTCTGGCAGCCGTCTGCGCGCCTTTGATCAGCCAGTTTGCGTTTGCTTACCCATCATGCATCAGCGCAGCGGGGATTAGGCTTGTCTGGGGTCGTTACGGTAACCTGCGTGTGATTGGCCGGAGTGCGCTCACTGACTCTCACAGTTTAGGACCAGGATTGCCTGCGTGCCCCATATTTGGGCAGGCTGTGATGGGCCTTGGAGCTTTTCAAATGTTGAATAAACTCTCAACAACCTTATTTCCTTGCGGTAATGGCATTAGTAATCCAAAGAAAATGTGATTAATCCAATCTAAAAATAGATAATTACTGTTTACCCGGAGTACTTATTGAGTCTTTGATAAATTATATGAAGAAAAAATTATTTTAGAAGTTTGAATGTGTAACCTGATAATGCAACAGAGGTGCGACACAGGAGAACATAGGTATTTTATGTTTTCCCTGTGCTGAACTCACACTATCCGAGCTAAAGAAGAGTTTGTGTGGTGCCTGAAATGAAAAACAAGAAGAACCATATGGGTCGAAGTCCCACCGGTCGGCAGCTGACCCACAGACATAGTGGGTTCTGCTGCCAAGGTCCGGTTCTGTTCCTGGAAAAGAACCCCACCCCCCGTTTCCAGGTTGACTGTTTTGGGGGGTTCCTGGTGTGCTGTGCGGGGTTGTGTTACCAGGGAAACGTTCCAGTTTCAGTGGAGTGCCTCGTGTAAGGTGTGGTGCTGCTTGATTTGGCCAACCTTTTCACAGTCCCAAAAAGAGTCAACTTTTCACACAAAAACTAAAAGATATTATTAGATTATTGTATTTAAGAAAATATCATATCCTGGACTGGGGTACACTAAAAAGTACTACGTAATTATGATTTACAGTGCTTCTTAATTTTATATTAAAATGAAGTCTTCCTAAATGCCATTGTTATCGGAGAAGGCTTGGCCAGAGGGGAGGGTGTGTGAGGGGACAGGGGGTGTGTGAGGAGACAGGGGGTGTGTGAGGAGACAGGGGGTGTGTGAGGAGACAGGGGGTGTGTGAGGAGACGGGGTGTGTGTGCGAGGAGACGGGGTGTGTGTGCGAGGAGACGGGGTGTGTGTGCGAGGAGACGGGGTGTGTGTGCGAGGTGACGGGGTGTGTGTGCGAGGAGACGGGGTGTGTGTGCGAGGAGACGGGGTGTGTGTGTGCGTGAGGAGACGGGGTGTGTGTGCGTGAGGAGACGGGGTGTGTGTGCGTAAGGAGACGGGGTGTGTGTGTGAGGAGACGGGGTGTGTGTGTGAGGAGACGGGGGGGGGGGGGGCGTGTGAGGAGACGGGGGGTGTGTGTGTGAGCAGACTGGCTGTGTGTGTTGAGACGGGGTGTGTGAGCAGACTGGCTGTGTGTGAGGAGACCGGGTGGGTGTGTGAGGAGACGGGGTGTGTGTACCAAGGCCGTAATAGGACGCAGCGGGGTCTCTCCAATGTGGCTCCCATCAGACAGACTTGCACTTGTGGCAGAAAATTCCAGCCCCTTAGCAAACGCCTGTCTGGATTCAATCAAAACAACTCTTTTTTTTTCTTCAGTTTTTTTTGCCACGACTCACCCACGCACTTACATGTCCACAAACCACCAAATCTAAGAATAACTCCGCACCTCGATGAAGCTGTTGAAATTTTGTTTTTAAAAATGAATTGTTAAAAAAACTGATTTTAAAGCAGCGATACATGAAATGTAGTATTTTCCAGACTGTGGCTCATTGGCAACAGTTGTAGATGTCGTTGGCACGAGTCAAGCGTGACAATCCACCACAGAACTTGGACTGTCCTGGGGCATGTGGTCCGTTAGGTATTGAATACCTGTGGTCACCTACCGAGCCACACCCGTTTAAGCACGAGCAGTTCCTTTACTTCCGTCCAATAAGATGGTGTTTGTTCTTTGGCCTAACTTAATAAAACAAGTTGTTGCTCTATCCCTTAATTAAATTCCTGCGACGGAGTGGAGGAGGGGAGTGGAGGAGGGGAGTGGAGGAGGGGAGTGGAGGAGGGGAGTAGAGGAGGGGAGTGGTAGAAAGTCCTGAGTCAGCAGTGTCCTACAGGGAATTCTGGAACCGATTCACATACTACCATTTAGGGCAGAAAGACCTCTGTGTAGCTTATTGAAAGAGCAAAATAGTCTAGGGGGGGGGTTTGGACATTTTAAATGTGCGCTTATACGTCTTTGTTCTCAGCTAAGGAGAGTGACAAGTGCTTTTTCACAGCCTTGTGTTGAGGAATTAAACGCGTAAACACTTAGTAATATATTAACGCACATTGTGTGAAACAAGTGCAGATTTCACCAAACAGGAGGGCCGATGACTCATCTCTATTGCTGTGGAAACGCGATGGATGTAAGATGTCCCCTAACCTCCCCTGGGGACTGTTACTTCCTGTCCCATGGTGCTTTGCGGCAGCCAGATTTCCTGTATGTTTTCAGAAGAGGGACAAGTCTTGACATGATGAGTCAGCTAGTAGGTGGAATATAATTTCCTTACAATTCCAGAGGCACATTTATATAAGGAGCTTTCGGAATTAGGAAACATCAATTTTGGCTTCAGAGCTATGTTGTTGCCATGCAGGGAAGGAGTCCCTTTCAACCTGTGGGAGGGGCTCAGCATGCAGCAGCAGCAGCAGCTGAACAGGTCACCTCGATCACTTTGCTGGATCACAGAGCGGATTACTCAGCAATTTATGCCCGTACGCCACGGACACATACACAGATACACTGTCTCAGCATTGAAATAATGCTGTTTCTTTAGTGGTGCGTCTTTTCTTTGAGCAGTCTGTCTTACACCTGGTATAAAAAAAATTTTTGCAGCGCCAGGTTCATATTGAAAACATTGTCATGCCCAGGAGTGAAATAAAAGGTTGCTTGTGACATGTCTAGTTTATGATTAGATTAAGAAAGGTTGTATTCATGAGGTGACATGGGAAAGTACTCTGTGTTACTGCAAGCTAATTATATTTCACCTGTATGTACCTGTTAACGTTTCCTGCTAACATTTCCACTCACACGAAAAGCCTTTGTCGGGATTTAGCAAACTTTTTTTTTTTTTTTTTTTAATCGCTCCTGCCTGTATAATTAGAAAATCATCCTCTTTAATAGGGAAAATGTTTTAGAATTAAATTCATGTTTCTCCTGAATGTTAAACTTTTTTTTCTACCTCTTTTCTTTCTTACAGAAGAGGTGGACTACTCGGACTTTGGCACCAGCACCCTGACGCGCAGGAAAAAGGCCGCGGTCGCCCTGCGCAACAGCGACGTCAACCGTAAGCGCACGCACATCCGCATCGGCATGCCCCAAGACTTCCGGCCCGTCTCCTCCATCATCGACGTAGACATCCTCCCCGAGTCCCACCGCCGCGTCCGGCTCTACCGCCACGGCTCGGACAAACCCCTGGGCTTCTACATCCGCGACGGCACCAGCGTGCGCGTGACCCCTCACGGCCTGGAGAAAGTCCCCGGGATTTTCATCTCCCGAATGGTGCCCGGCGGGCTGGCGGAGAGCACGGGGCTGCTGGCCGTGAACGACGAGGTGCTGGAGGTCAACGGCATCGAGGTGACGGGCAAGTCCCTGGACCAGGTGACGGACATGATGATCGCCAACAGTCACAACCTCATCGTGACGGTCAAGCCGGTGAACCAGCGCAACAACGTGGTGAGGAGCAGCCGCGTCTCGGGCAGCTCGGGTCAGTCGTCGGACAGCAGCGGCTCCACCGGGTATCCCAGCCTCTCGGCGGCCACGGGGCTCATGGGCTCCGCGGCGCACGGCTACCCCGACGACCTGGAGAGCGACGAGGAGTCGGACATCGTCATCGAGAGTAGCCTCAAGCGGCCGTCGAGGAGGTCCAACGCTTCGGGGACGTCGAACACGTCCCGCTCACACCACCAGCTCCCCCCGGCCCCGCCCCCGGCCCCGGCCCTCAGCCAGTACATCCCCCCTAGCCCCCCCTCGCGGCCCGCCTCCGTGGTCTCCACCGCCTCCTTCCACTCTCAGCACAGCCTGAACGGAGGGTCCCACCACCACCACCAGCACCAGCACAGCGGCCTCAGCTATCAGCTCCACAGAGACCTGACTCTCCAGTCTAACCTCCAGCCTAACCCGCACCACTCGTCGCAGCACTACCGGATTCCCACGCATCAGCACCTCTCTCAGCCCCAGCATCACAGCAGCAACCCGGCTCTCCGCCACAGCAACGGCAGCCTGCACAAAATTCTCAGTACCATGAAAACGGACCCACGACACAGCCTGGCGCTGCCCAGGGGAGGGGTGGAGGAGGATGGTACAGTCATTACCCTATAATATACATACGTCACACACAAAATAATACACATACGGACGGATCCAAGCTGTTCAGAGACTAAGCTGGAATGTCCCGTCATGGGTTTTTGAGAAATGAACACGTTTTCGCCCGCAAACTTGTTAGTGAATTCTGCTTGTTTTTTTTTTTACGTCATAACAGGAAATGTAAAACAGGACACAAGGAGAATTTGTGTATTGTTTGTGTTTTTTGTGTGTTTTTTTTTAAGTTTTCCATGTGTTCTTTCTAAGATATGTATGTATTGAGCATTGGGACATATAACCAATTTTAAACAAGCCCAGTGTATTTTATAGTTGTAAACGGGCATTCAACCTGCTATTCTTAATTAGTGACCACTTTTAACACAGCTATCTCATTTTCTTGTTACTGGGACCAACGTTTAGGGTTTGTTTATTGATTTTAAAGAGTCATTCTATGTTTCTGACATGCTGCCTATAGTTTGTACGATTTTTTCTTTATAGATCTTAAACTATTGATTATGATCAATCTTGTATCATCTCCAATAAATTATTCTTATCCTTCAAAAATAGTTTCAGAAATGTGTCGCTAACGTGGAAGGTTGGTGATTTGGTTCCATTTGGATGCATGGTAATAATAATTATTTCCGTCTTATTTTTGTTTAAAAAACAAACTGCTGTTGTAAGACATAATAGGACCTCCATCTTATCAATGAAGGCAACTATTTCAAACTATAACATTTGAAAATGTTTAATAGTTATTTTCCACTTAACATGGTATGATGCCATTTCATATTATCTTACTCCAACACTTGAGGGTCAGCATTGTCTGGGTCATGGTTTGAGTACTGACCTGAAATAACTGGTCTGTCAAGTCCATGTGACCTAATTCATTAGCTGGTTTTCCACAGCTAGTTTAGCTGAGGTTTGTGAGGACAATCCCCCGAGGTTCAAACCAGTGTACACAATGATTCACCCTCTAGGATATCATCAGAGTTGAAGACAATTTAAAGTTAAAAAAAATATTTAAAAAAGCATTTTATTGGTGTAGAAATAGGCAAATCAAAAAAACCCTGGTGTGCTTTTGTGATTTCCCCTGCCCTGGATTCCGGTTTGCTTTAAGGCTCTCCGGCCTCTGCAGCAGCTCCCCTTTCACCCTTCTGCTGATCAACTCTTATCTGCAGTGTTTACGCTGGGTGCCAGCCGAGTCAAACTGCTAATACATCACCCACAACCACAGGACTGTGTCCGTATGTTATTGTCAATAGCCTGTCTCGTTTGTCTCGTTGGGCACTCTCCATTCCAGTCTTCTGCCATGTGACCTATTAAACCCTGCTGTGCTTTTTAAGCTTTCAGAATTTTGCAACGGGTTTGTATTTCTGGAATAGTGCCTTATCTGAGAGATTTTCCATGATATTAATTTGAATATATTATATCCTATGGACGGGGGTAATACTTTCTCTGTAGGTATATTTTGACGTACGATTATCTTTGGCACTGCGGTCATGCTTGCTCAGAGGTGGTGACACCGTAACCTGACGCCAGAAGTTTTATCTGGACACCAGTATGTCACAATTCAAGCATGGTGGTCTCTCACAGAGTTTTGCTTCCTGACTTGCAGGTTCGTTTTGGGGTTTGTCTCATTGAGATATTTTGGTGGGAAATAAACAATTCTAGGTAGATAATACTTTTCCTACATTTCCAGGAAAGTCTGTCTGCCCGCCCAGCCCCTCATTATTTTGGGTCTCATTCACAAATTGATTTCCTGTTATTCTCTACTGCATATTTACAAACCACTCTTGCCCTCTTGCTGCACCCTGCTACCATTTTGTATCAAGATATATAAAATCGTTTCATACGACTTTGGATTTTGTCCCACAATGTCAGAAGAGTATAAAAAGAGGTGAAGAGGTGTAAAAAAACAAAGAAAATGTATTAAACAAATTATGAAAAAGATGGCTGACTTCTCAGCTCAGGATGTCATGCTTCACACTTTTCAACACTTCGTTGATGCTAATGAATTTGGTATTCGTTATAATATGGCTATTAGGGAGTTTGGAATGCTGTCCCACATGACTTTCTATGTTGTGATGCTTGCTGCTCTCTGCTGGTGTTAAATTAGAAATTACCGTGCTAATTGATTTTAGTGTACAGCAATAACATGTATTTCAGGCTTACAAGAACCTAATAAAATAAAATGACAATTTTAAATTGGAAGACATTTAGATCGAAATAAGAGAAGAAAGTAACATAAAAAAAAGATTTAATTCTACCAATTCAGGAAGCATTACTTTTTTATCACTACATCTGAATGAAGTAGTATTTTATTCCATGTGTTTGATGCAATGTGCGTTACTTGGAGTTCTGGATTTCCATCATAAAAAGTAAAGACTTTTACTATAACCACTTTTGTAAACAAACTTTGTACAGCTGTTCATTTCTTTTGTAAATATTGTGTTTATACTTGTTTTCTTAGTTTAATTTTCGTGTTTTTTAAGAGAAATTCTAAAATAAAAATTGAACTGCTAAATGATGTATTTGTTTTTATTTAATTATTTCTTTTGAGAAAACCATAGACCCGTGCTAGCGAAATGTCCCTTAAAAGCCACCATATCAAACTATCCACGTGACGTAGTCAGTTGACATGCAAACACGGTAGTCGAGTAAAAAGCATACGAGATGGATCATCATCGAGTGGAAAGGGTCGGTTTTTTGTCTCCTTTAGAGGAGTCTAGTGCAGAAATAAGTAGGGACAGTGGCATCGTATCACAGAGCGCAAGCAGCTTGTCAATGGTGAGTGAAATCCTCAGCAGCGGTACAGTTTCTGAAAGTCCCAGCTTCGGCGCAGCAGCAGTTTCCCCGAGTCCGAGCTTCAGCGCTGCAGAGCCCGACACGAGCCGCGATCAGGAGGACCAGAATGATGCGCTCTTGAGACGCACTGCCACCAACTATTCGTCGTATATAAGAGCAACTGCAGGGGAAGAGGTTTGTGTTGCATATAAATATAACATCACTGAACAGCAATCATGCTGTTGCATTATGCCAGCTGTGAAGGCCCAAGAGTTTGGCTAATTGGAAATGCGTGATGAAGCGGTATGGCCAGTATAAGCTCTCTGCGGAGTACAAAGACTCCTGTGTTATCTTTTTTCTTCTTCCTGTAGTCAGTTTTTTGCTTTCAATGTATTTTCCTCTATGCGTGTATTGTTATACGGAGACATTTGTTCTGAGTATGATTACATTCAATGCATTAGCTATGTCTTTGTATGTTTGATACCTGACACCAGCAGCTTATCTTGAATGATTTCTTGTACACCTTTTCATCTAACACTATAGGTCCTGTGTCTAGAGAAGAGCTTGGAAGAAATGCTCACAAGGGTGGATGAATTTGTTGGAATGCTTGACATGGTAGGTTCACAGTGTAGTAATAATAATAATAATACATTTAATTTTATAGGTGCTAGACACCCAAGGTCACTGTTTGGCATAGAATGTAGAAACAATATATACAGAAAATTGTGCAATAAACCTAAGTCAGATACAAGGGAATTGATGCAGGGAACATCAAAAATATAAAAAAGTCAGAGAGAACAAACTAGGATTAGGTTAAGGAAAACAAGTCGGTTTTAAGGCGGGATTTAAAAATGAGTCAAGAGTTCCGAATCGCAGGGGAAGGGAATTCCAGAGAATAGGAGCAGCAGCACTGAACGCGCTGTCCCCCTTGGAGCTGAGTTTGGTTTTGTGGGTGGTGAGGAGACCAGTGTCAGAGGAGTGGAGGGTACAAGAAGGCGTGTAGGGTTAGAGGAGGTCAGAGAGGTAGGAAGGGGCTAGTCCATGAAGAGACTTATAAGTGAGAAGTAAAATTTTGAAGGAAATGCGAGAAATGATTGGGAGTCGATGCAGAAGAGTGGGAGTGATATGTTGCCAGGGTTTAGAGCGAGTTAGAATCCTTGCAGATGAGTTCTGTACATACTGGAGCCTTTCCGGGGCCTTATTTGACGCCCAAAATAGGACACCATTGCAATAATCCCCGCGTGAGGTGACAAAAGTGTGAATTAATGTTTCAGCAGGGTTCTTGTCTGTATGTGCTTCACCAGACTATGTCTTGTAACCTGTTTGCCTCAACAGTTTGACAGCGTCTGGCTTAGAATAAACTAGCATAAGACAATTGTTATTTGAAGCTTTTTCAGTTTGAACACTAACTCTAAGGTTACAACATGTATAGACAAATGAGGAAAATGGTTTATATGGTGTATATATAAAGCTCTCGAGTGATTGAGTCTAAATAGTGTGTTTAATCACTCTTGTCCACATTTATCAAGTCAATGGTGTATATCAACCAAACTCAAATATGAGTTGTTCATAAATAAATTATTATTTTGGAGTTTTGATTAAGTACAAAGTGACACTTTACATTAACTTATTTTCTTTATTAACAACACACTAAGACGATTAATTGTGTGTATATGTATACATTTCATTTTACAACCATGTTTTACAGATCCGAAATGACACATCCCAGATAGTAAATGAAAATCTACCTCAAATCCAGAGAAAATCCGATGAAATGAGACAAATATACAGAAGAATTGACAAATTAGAAGTAAGTCGCCTTATTTTAGAAAGGCTCATTAATTCAAGATTTTTTTTATATACAATAGTAATAAAAGTAATGCATGAGATTTATAAGTGCCTCTTTAATAACTCAAGGACACTGTACAAAGAGAACAATCTGGAGGTAAGCTAACAGTGCTAGAAGGTAAATAATTATTTCTTGTGTCCTCAGGCTTTTGTGAAGATGGTTGGGGCAAACGTCAATGCCATGGAGGAGCAGGTGACTCACGCAGAAGGGGAACAAGGAACTCTCCCTGGCGCCTTTAGGAAGCTCTTCCGTGTCCCTGGGTTCTTAAATGTGGGTGAACTCTTGAGTCGGTTACCTCATAGCTGAGTGTCTTTTGTTTGTAATCCCCAATATGAAATTATATTGGTATAGTGCTATACTATATAGGATGAAAGATGCACTGGCCTATGTAACCTGTTGTATTTGTCTCTATATGTGTCTCCAGAAACCAGGAAGTCCGAGAAGGTCTCCGCAACAGCACCAGGAGGTGCCCACCGTGTTCAGGACAGACGACTATTTCACATCGCAAACACCGGAACAGTGACTATAGTCTGGATTGGATTGGATCAGTTACAACCTGTTTGGACAGGCACTCCTATGGTTTCAACTGTAGAGAAGATGGCACACTGCCACGCCAACCACACGGGAGTATCTACTGGTGTCATGGCCTCAAAATAGCAATATTAGCTCTTACGAACAAACCGCTAAAGATTTAGCGTGTGATGACGTTGAGATAAGTGAACCTGTCTCCCAATTGCAGCACAAACACTGAACTGTAGCGACATTATAGATCAGTTTTTTTTTTGAAGTGCCTCACAGGGCCTTGATTCTTTTTAGTTGGGAAATTATTGCGAGATTATATTTTGGATTTCTCACAGGAAAATGTGTGATCACATTATAGGACACTAGGACTTCTAAAAATTATGTTGTGGCACATTAACAGGATGTCTAGAGACAATGATAAATATTAGGACGTATGACAAACATTTTTATATGGTGTTCTTACTATGGGGGTTTATATTGTGTGACCATTAATACTGTTTTGAATTTAGTACCACTGTAGTTATTAATGACTTTATCGTCTCTTAGCTCTTGTCTCCCTTGCAATGATTCTCCATGAGACACGCTCAATTCACATTAATACTTTTGTAAACTCTACCTAAAAGTAAATAGTCTTCCAGTCATTATCCTTATTCTCTTTGACAAAGATGAATTGGTTGAAGAAGGCACATTTCTTGTATGGAATGCATGTATTGGTCCATCTCTGAAATTCACATACTTTTGATTAAATAAGCTTCAAATAAATAAATAAAGCTAGGTTCCGTGTATTAGTTAATTATAGAATTTTGCACGCAATCAAATGCCAGAAGTTGTGATTGTTCTTTGTTGTGATTGCTTTTTTTTGTTTATATTAACAATACTTGTGGTAAAGGTTACTGCAGGCATCAGTGAAATTAAACATTTATAAGCCAGTCTACATAGTGAACTACATGTAATTAAACTAGTAGTTTAACTACCCACTACTTTAGTTAACCAAACTAGCTTTGCTGTAATTCAACTTTTTTCAGTGTGAAGAAATTGATGGCTATGATTTCAAATTAGCTTCCCCAACACGGGAAATGGTAGGCATTAGGTTGGAGTAAAAGTAAAAAAAATGTTGTAATATACAGTATACAGGCTACCTTAGGCTACTTCCCATGTAGTCCTGTAATGAAGTTCACACTTCACACAGTATATGTTCACATCGATGACTATCGATGACTTTCGGGTGTGTAGTGCTATTGGTTACTTTAACATGACATCATAACCTGTTAGCGGGAACCTGCGGAAGACTGGCGTCCACGTTGGATTGCTTGTGGAATCGGAAGGTAAATCGATGTATTTGTTCAGAAGATGAAACCTGGTCGTTCCTTGTAACCTTCTTTGTCTCGCTGAGGGTATACTTTGCAAGTCTTCATTTAGTGACAAATTAGAAACATTTTCAAACGCTAATGGGGAATGCTAGCTATCTAGCTAACAACATTTAGCTAACGTTAGCTAGCTTGTTAACAAACTTTGCTTGGCAGCCTCATGTCATGTATTAGCGTTCTTTCCTTTGTAATGTTGACCTGGGCTAATGTATTGAGTGTAGTTAAAGCGCCCGACAGCAGTACAATTAACACACAGTTAACTTTTAGCCAGTTCATCGTTATCTTGTACTGAACAGAAGGCTAAGTGAAGCTGGCTAGCCATCGCATTCTGCGTTGAGCTGTCAAGTTAAGGCTTTTTAGGCTTAAGCTGTGATTCAACAAAAATGTGCAGGGTTGGTCAGTTAACTTGATCTACATTGGCTAAAGCTAACAGTCAGTAAGCCAGTCCTAAGCCAACTGATTAACAACACTTAAACCGACTGTACAATACATCAAGATTAAACTGATTAACGTTTTTATATAATGGCACTTCTTGAGTTGTTATTTTACATGAAGTAGCTTGCTATTCCTTTGCATTTTCAGAACCAAACCAACACATCGAACTATGGCTGAAAAACCAGTGTGGGAGCAAATCGGGGCAGGATTTGTGCAGCATTATTACCACCAGTTCGACACTACTGACCGAACCAAACTGGGAGACTTGTATGTAAGTATCAACATGCCACTTACCATCTCGAAAGAGAAATCTATATCAGTCTATATCTGTTAAAAGTGTTAGCTGTCACTGCTATGACTGTTGGATAGTTTAGAGATGCCTCAAGATAGCTGGTAGACCTGTCTATCAATTACTGTTTTGTGAACCACTGTACAACTTGTATTGTTGTACAGGGAGCCTTAACGAGTTAAGTGGTACGCCTGATTACAAAACTGACTAGATAACTCTTTCCTAGCTAATCTAAATGCGCAGGGATTTATACTTTCCCGTATCCGTAAGCAGTTTTGGAACAGGGTTAACAAACGGATCAAGTCAACTATATCATCTTGCAGGACTTCTATTCCACCTACACTTTGCTAGACTTAGTTTGTCAAATGTTTACATGAATATTATGCTGTCATAAGAATGTGACCCATGAATTGATACAAGAAAAAGCTGGATTCATTAAATTACTAAGTATTCTAACTGAGTGTATGATGTTTGATAGCTGCCTCTAACTGTGGCTGTTGTTTTCTGTTAGTCAGATGCGTCTTGCTTGACATGGGAGGGAGTTGGCTATCCAGGAAAGGCTGCCATTGTTGAGAAACTAACTGTAAGTGCTGCTTATCATGTCATACCAAAAGGATTGTTAATGCATTATCAATAGAATTAACAGCATGTTAATTAAATCGGTCGGCCGATATGGGCCTAACAGATATAACGATATTGGTGTAGTTATTTTCAGTTTTTTTTATCTTTTTTGTTTTTCTTTTTCTTCAAATCTAGGCCAATCCTTTATTTAACCACTCATCTCATTGAGATATATCTCTATATTACAAGGGAGCCCTGGTCAAAACAAAAACATCAGCATTAAACATTAGAAGAGATGTAGTACTATCACACAAGCAACAAAAACATTAAAACTATATACAATTGCACATCTTTGTCACAAGCATTTGGTAACCACATTTGAGGGAACATCGCACTCCCTACCATCGGCAGTGGCCCCAAAAATCCACTAAAGGTCCTGCTCTATTGTTACAGTTCACATTTATTTTACTCAACCTTTATTTTATTCAATATTTGCAATTATGATAATGTGAAAATTGTCTCCTTTTTGATTTTTTATAGAGCTTGCCATTTCGGGCGATTCAGCACAGTATCACAGCACAAGACCACCAACCTACGCCAGACAGTTGTGTGATGAGCATGGTTATGGGGCAGTTGAAGGTGGGCAGCAAATAAGCTCAAGTGATATGTCTGAACTCCTGCATCTAGAAAAAAATTCTGTTTGGCCTTTTAGCTTGTAACACCAACTGAGTTTTCTTCAGCTGACAGGCTAGAAATGTACTGTGGTTTAACAGTTTCAAAGTGCTGATAAGCATTGAGATGCTATACTCTACTATATAAATTAGTAGAATATTGTTTTAGAAATTGTTATTGATGTTAATGTGGCAATTAGAATTTAAACTGATTATTGTTTTGTCTTTTTCTCTTATTAGGCAGATGAGGACCAGGTAATGGGCTTCCAACAAGTGTTTCTGTTGAAGAATGTCGACAACAAATGGATCTGCACTAATGACATGTTTAGATTGGCATTACATAATTTCGGAGCATAGCAAGGATGAGATCTGAATTTGATTCCTTTCCATTCACATTCCGCAAAAACGTTTTGATATTGCAGTCAACCCAAGTGTACAGTATGTGTGTTTCTTTTGGTTACTTAAGGATATTTGGCAGGCTCCTCTGTTTAGGATAATTGTCTGGTTCTGTAAGAATATAAGACTATTGATATCACCACTTTGTGCCTACTTGTCACATTATATATGGTGATGGATTTCAAAACAACAGTAGTTCGGCAGAATTAAAATTAATCTCTCAAGTAAATGTGTCTTGTTATTTACATACACATGACTGTTTATTTCCACAACGGAAGTAGCACAAACGTGATAGATTTCGCTTTTTGGAACATGAAACCTAACCAATGAAACGAAACCTTTTGCGGAACAACCAATGGGGGCGCAATATCTAGACCGATTTGTGCAGCTGCGTGAAGAGTCAAATTCTACTTAATATCTCAATGGGAACTGTATTACACAGGCAGGGGAAATAAACTGCATTCAATCTGCAGTCTGCGTTATTATTCTTGTGGAATGGATTCATTTAACGGTTTGTCGATATCCAGAGACACGGAGGTAAGCGATAGTAACTGATGACAGGACCGAATGGTTTATTTGTCTTTGCTAGTCAGTTCGTTCTGTAGCGCTATAGGCAACCTTGCCAAGAGCTTGTGTAACAGTAGAAATTAACTAATGAGCCTAAATATAACTTAGCTGGTACTAAATGGCTCTAGCAATACAATTTTATATAGTTACACTTTATAAATGTTTGCAATTTTCAAACACTCAAAGACAAACTTAATAACTCCTATTGCTAATCAAAATGTCATAATGTAGGCTACGAAGTCTAAAGCGCCCTACATATTTTTCGTTTAATAATCACTATTAAACTGAGTATTACAGATATATTTAGAAACATTATCAAGATGTTTTCACGTAATGATTTTTGTTTGTAAACGCTTCTAGTTCTGTCAACCTTTTGCGCAAGCGCAATGTTACGATGTTTAAAGCTGCAGGGGTCAAATACAGCTCCCATAAACTGTTTTATATTGACAAAGAATTAATTGTTTTGACATAGTACTTGTATTTGACATAGAATGGACATAAGGATCAACAAGACCTCCAAGACACCACAGAAGATGAGCCTTTGCTAAGAGAGAACCCCAGACGTTTTGTGGTCTTCCCCATTCAGTACCCAGACATCTGGAAGATGTACAAGCAGGCCCAGGCTTCCTTCTGGACCGTCGAAGAGGCAGGCTCTAATGACTTAAATTAAACTCTATGCAGAAACCATTGCAGGATAATTGGTTGTGGGCTGCAAGTTAATTCAATTGTGGATGTTTGCTGCTTTACAGGTGGATCTATCGAAAGACCTGGCCCACTGGGAAAGACTGAAGCAAGATGAAAAACACTTTATCGCCCACATATTAGCCTTCTTCGCTGCTAGTGATGGCATTGTCAATGAGAACCTGGTGAGCTTACAATTTTTTTTTTGCAGGCTGATACTTTGGAAGGGCAGGTTAGTTTGTTGAACCCCTGGGCCTGCTTAGTTCTAGTTTTTAAAGATCCCACCGATACAGCCTGCATGTCCCATAATTCCCACCGCTGGTCAACAGTTATATTTGTTACAGGCTTGAAGTTGTTCTCTTGGTTTATAATAATAAAACGTGGGAAAAGATAATCATAATATAAGAAAAATATGGTTTTATTGACCACTGTATTTAACACCATCTATGTCATCTGCACACCCAGGTCCAGAGGTTCTGCCAGGAGGTCCAGGTTCCAGAGGCACGCTTCTTCTACGGCTTTCAGATCCTCATTGAGAACGTCCACTCTGAGATGTACAGCTTGCTCATCAACACCTACATAGGGGACCTGAAGGAGAGGTCTGTCTAGTGAAAACTCTAACATCTCTCAGTTCTGTCCCCTCTTTATTGTAGAGGGGTACCACGTGTCAAGCGTAATTATGACAGCTTGGCATGTTGCTACTTGCTCCATACAATGAACTGCATACTGTGCATGTGTATTATACAGATATGCACATACAATCAACATGATGTGGATTCATACTCTAAAACATGGCATACATACAGTGCATCCGGAAAGTATTCATACCCCTTCACTTTTTCCACATTATGTTGTGTATGTGTATGTATGTATGATTATGTCATAGCCTAATTCCAAAATGGATTCAATAAAAATGTTTTCTCAACATTCTACATACAACACCGCATAATGACAAAGTGAAAAATGTTTTTTAGAATTTTTTGCAAATGTATTAAAAATTAAAAACCAAAATAACACATGTACATAAATATTCACACCCTTTGCTGTGACACTCAAAATTGAGCTCAGGTGCATCCCTTTTCCACTGATCATCCTTGAGATGTTTCGACAACTTGATTGGAGTCCACCTGTGGTAAATTCAATTGATTGGACATGATTTGGAAAGGCACACTGCTGTTTATATAAGGTCCCACAGTTGACAGTGCATGTCAGAGCACAAACCAAGTTATGAAGTCCAAGGAATTGTCTGTAGACCTCCGAGACAGGATTGTATCGAGGCACAGATCTGGGGGAGGGTACAAAAAATTTCTGCAGCATTGAAGGTCCCAACGAGCACAGTGGTCTCCATCATTCGCAAATGGAAGAAGTTTGGAACCACCAGGACTCTTCCTAGAGCTGGCCGCCCGGCCAAACTGAGCAATCAGGGGAGTAGGGCCTTGGTCAGGGAGGTGACCAAGAACCCGATGGTCACTCTGACAGAGCTCCAGTGTTCCTCTGTGGAGATGGGAGAACCTTCCAGAAGGACAACCATCTCTGCAGCACTCCACCAATCAGGCCTTTATGGTAGAGTGGCCAGACGGAAGCCACGCCTCAGTAAAAGGCAGATGACAGCCCGCATGGAGTTTGCAAAAAGGCACCTAAAGGACTCTCAGACCATGAGAAACAAAATTCTCTGGTCTGATGAAACCAAGATTGAACTCTTTGGCCTGAATGCCAAGCATCATGTCTGGAGGAAACCAGGCACTGCTCATCACCTGGCCAATACCATCCCTACAGTGAAGCATGGTGGTGGCAGCATCATGCTGTGGGGGTGTTTTTCAGCGGCTGGAACTGGGAGACTAGTCAGGATCAAGGGAAAGATGAATGCAGCAATGTACAGAGTGATCCTTGATGGAAACCTGCTCCAGAGCACTCTGGACCTCAGACTTGGGCGAAGGTTCACCTTCCAACAGGACAACGACCCTAAGCACACAGCCAAGATGACAAAGGAGTGGCTTCGGGACAAGTCTGTGAATGTCCTTGAGTGGCCTAGCCAGAGCCCAGACTTGAGCCCGATTGAACATCTTTGGAGAGATCTGAAAATGGCTGTGCACTGACGCTCCCCATCCAACCTGATGGAGTTTGAGACGATTTGCAAAGAATGGGAGAAACTGCCCCAAAATAGGTGTGCCAAGCTTGTAGCATCATACTCAAGAAGATTTGAGGCTGTAATATCTGCCAAAGGCGCTTCAACAAAGTATTGAGTAAAGGGTGTGAATACTTATGTACATGTGATATTTAATTTTTTTATTTTTAATACATTTGCAAAAAATTCTAAACTTTTTTCACTTTGTCATTATGCAGTATTGTGTGTAGAATGTTGAGAATTTTTTTTTATTTAATCCATTTTGGAATTAGGCTGCAACATAATAAAATGTGGAAAAAGTGAAGGGGTATGAATACTTTACGGATGCACTGAAGATGTGTGTGGTGTGACGTAAAGAATAACACAATTTGCATAGCTCAAGTTCAAGTTGTCTGACAAGTTTGACAAAAAATCTTGCATTTACAGTGATCATTTTCCTACTTAGCATTGTAATCTACACTTATTGTCTGTGCAGGGACTATTTGTTTCATGCAATTGAGACGATGCCTTGTGTGAAAAGAAAAGCAGATTGGGCGCTCCAGTGGATAAATGACAACAACTCCACATTTGGTAAGGATAGATCCAATGTGTGAATTGTTTAAATACTTGATAAAAGTGTGGGCACAGTACATGTTGGCTTGTTAAAAGTTATAGAAATCTATACTGCACATATAAATGTAGTAGTAGTATATGCTACATACCGGATACAAAATATTGCAGTGTCATGTATGCATGTACCCCGCCTCTCGCCCTATGTCGGCTGGGATAGGCTCCAGCCCCCCCCCCCCCCCCGCAACCCTGCATAGGATAAGCGGTATAGCTAATGGATGGATGTATGCGTCCATTAGATGTAATAATCCTCACATCATTGTTTACAGCTGAGCGAATCGTGGCGTTTGCTGCAGTGGAGGGCATCTTCTTCTCCGGCTCGTTTGCTGCTATCTTTTGGCTGAAGAAGAGGGGTCTCATGCCTGGGCTCACCTTCTCAAATGAGCTCATCAGCAGAGATGAGGTTGGATGATTAGTCCATTACAGGGCATTCTGGCAATTATTGAGTAACAGATTAATATGTCCAGCAATATTAGAGTGCCATTTTGTTTTCCGCGGTGTTTTACAAATATATCCATAAAATAAATACAGTTCCAGTCAAACTTTAGGACACCCCTTCCCATTTAGTGAATGGGAAAGTGTGTCCAAACGTTTGACTGCTACTGATATACTATTTACAAAATATTAAATCCATCTTCAAAATGTGTTCAATGTGAATCACCTCAGTCAGTTTTCAGTGGCTATATTATGTCTTCAATTTGCATATAAAAAGTTCTGAATACATGACACAGCATTGTGGGGACCTCAGTCGGTGTATTAGATAACAAGTTGTAGTATTTGAAAGTGTCATTTACATGTATGCCAATGGAAGTGTGTGTTGCTGTTTCAGGGTCTACATTGTAACTTTGCCTGCCTGTTGTACGGCTATTTGGTAAAGAAACCATCTGAAGACAGAATAAGAGACATCATCACTAAAGCTGTCAGCATTGAGCAGGTGAGTGAGTATACAAAAAAAAAGACCATCAGTTATAAAACATTGAATTGCCAGTTGTGTTAGGGAATACAGTGACAGGGTCAGTGAATAAATGGGTCAGTGGGCTCTTCTATTGTGGCATTGAAGTCTATGATCTTTATTCTCAAATGTCCACTTCTTTTGCAGGAGTTTTTGAGTGAGGCCTTGCCGGTTAACCTTATTGGGATGAACAGTTTACTGATGAAGCAGTACATAGAATTTGTTGCGGACCACTTGCTCACAGACTTGGGACTGGCAAAGGTAATACAGTTGTATTTGCATTTTTTAAAATACGTTCTTTTAATGTAAATTTTAATAAATGTACATAAACCTTTCCCCACTTTCCCAGGTTTATCAATCCAAAAACCCGTTTGACTTCATGGAGTCCATCTCATTGGAAGGGAAAACAAACTTCTTTGAGAAGCGTGTTGCTGAGTATCAAAGGTTTGGAGTGATGTCGAATATGACAGACTGTGAATTCACGTTGGATGCAGACTTTTAATACCACATCTGTTACACTGTATGAGCAGAAGATGAAGACTATGATTGTTAAAGCTACTAGGAGAAGCTGAAGAAGACTACTAGTCAAGGAGGCCTATATTTTAAGTATTTACTTTGTTAGAATTATTTTATTGTTACTTAAGAACCTGTTATTTGAGTTTAAGCAATAAACTCACAAATTGTACATTGTAATGTGTTTTTATAATAAATGCATGCTTATCTTAAAACATATTACATTATTGGTCAGTTAAATAATGTGATACATTTTTTCAAGATATTTGATATGATACTTATGTGAGTAGTTGTGGGTGAATAAGAATAGGCTAATTAACATCTCCGCAAAACTTCGAACTGTGGCTTTAGTGCTTTTCCAGGCTGTCAGATTAAGCTCCTCCTTTACTTTAGCATACGGCAGTAGCTTGTTAGCTATCACGTTAGCAAGCTGGCTCTCAGCTAATCTAAAGATGGCAACGGACTGGCAATCTTTAGCTTTGGACCAAGCCGAATTATTATCAACCCGTCTTAAAGATCTAATATCCCACGGCCAGGGTTATATCCGATCGCAGTTTGGGATTGAAATAGGTCTAACGCCTGAGCTCTATCCGACATGGGCCATTCTGTCAACTGCAGTCGTAGGGCTGCTGGTCGTGCTCGTGCTGTCTTGGGCCGTTCTATGTGGCGGACTCGGTGGCAAAAAGCGGGGAGCTTTTGTCAATCCAGCCAATAATGAGCATTTGAAGGCCCCCGTGACTAAGGCTGTCAAACCGGAGGAATATAAGAACAAGAAGAACAAGAAAAAATCTGAAAAGGTTTGACCAATTTAGCTTTGTTTTTCATTCAGTTAGCCTGATTGGCTAGCTAGGTAGCTGCTCGTCTTGTTTTAACTTTTTCCCCCACTGACATTGGCTAACGTCAACAATAGTACCACGTCTTTCTAGCCTGCTATCCTCACAAGCTAGCTAACTTGCTAGCAACTAAGGATACGGATAGCGTTAAGCTATGCCATTGTGCGCTAGAAACTCGCAAGAGCTTTGACGTGACGCTATGTATACGTAGCTCACTGAGATGTGAACCTATTTCAGTGCAGAAATTATAGTAAATAACTGCTTTTTATTTCATCAGAACCTGAGCATTGCAATGTCTCTATATGGGCACTGATCTAGTCATATAAATGTTGTCGTCCAGGTTACTAATAATGTTAATTTTACTGAATTCATATTTCTACCTACAGAAAGCTGAACACAATGGGCGCCCAGTACCTGTGCCACAAGAAGTGAAAGTTGCTAAAGAAACCTCCACACCGTTGCCAGAGGTCAAACATGATACGGTATGCTTAGTGCGTCTCTAAAAAAACGTAGCTGTCTCGAAACTACATTTGAATTGTGTAGAATAGCTTATCTTAAAACATGTCACCTCTGAATAAATGTCACATTGCTAACACATCAGACCGTGATAACGAACTTAATATGAACATATACTTTTTTTTAATCCATTCTGCAGGTTCAAGCACCAGCGCAGGCCAAGAACAAGAAAAAGAAAGCCAAGCCAGAGGTGAAAACCTCCAAATATATTTCTACTTCGACTGATGGAAAAGAGCCTGAAGATGGTAATATAGCCCCAGGACAAGATCCAGTCTTAGCACTAACTTGAACAATTATAACCCCTATCAGGTATCAACATACATCAAACAGAAAACATTTGCAGAAAGGTTAAGTATATCACACTCAAATGTAAAACTGTTTTTTTGTGGGGACAACCTCCAGCCTTACTGGAGATGTTTTATCTTCCGCTTTGTTTTGTGTTTTGATTCAGTATGGGAAGGTTTGTGCATTCCCTATCATCTTGGTCAAACTTAAAACATTGAACCGTTTTCTTCCCATACATCCACTTTTTTTTCAGCAAACTCCCAACTCGTCTCATTGACAGTATGTGATATGTTTCAGTTGCACAGAGCCACATTGGAATTAATTATGGTAATAGCCGTAGACTTCTACTAGCAAGATGTTCTTACTAAATGTATTGCTGAGTCAAGTGGGTGAGAGGTTAGGACAATGGCGTCCATCAAATGAAATGCAGGCTGTCTTTCCAAATGTGTGTGTGCGTAGTAGCTGTACCAGTCCTATTCCTTTAACTCAGTAAATAATTAATTAATTTGACCTTGATGGCACTAAAACTGAAGCTGATGCCCAAGTTTGATTTATGTCAAAGCTGTCAGCATAAACGCAATCGAAACTTATCAGCATTTGCTGCTCAACAGTATAATCGTTGTTCAACAATGTTTTTTTTTTCTATCACATATTTATATTCTTCTTTTTGTACGATTCTTGTCTATCTTATGTCTGACCATTTGATCTATCAAATACGTAACCTGTAGCTGCAATTCTTTCAGGAGCATGGGAGACCAAGGTCAGCAATCGTGAGAAGAAGCAGCAACGCAAGAAAGACAAGGGGCCGGATGGCTCTGGGAGTCCAGGAGGGGTGGAGACTCCCGTGTCCCACGTTGAACCGCCTGCTGTACCTGCTCCCGTCAACACCAAGAAGAGCAGAGGTATGCGTCTCTAAACTGCCTGTTACCTGTTTCATGTGTCTCTAGCTGCCTGTAATCTGTTACATGTGTATCTAACTGCCTTTTCCCTGTTACATGCGTGCCTAACTGCCTGTAACCTGTTACATGTGTGTCTAAACTGCCTGTTACTTTTTTCATGTGTATCTAACCGACTGTTACCTGCAGTACACCTTAGCTGGCAGTAAGGCTCTCTCCTTCCTTCAAAATGGACAGGAAAAGAGTCTGTTGTGATAATGTCGTTCTGTCTGGTCACTTCATTGTACTCTCCACTAAACAATGTTGTTTTCCACATTTCAGAGCCCCTGCATGCACGAGCCAGTGGGAAAGGCGATGCTGTCTCTAAAACTGGTAAAGACTATTTTCTAAGTATGTTTTATGCTTTTCTCATGCAGCTTTTTTTCATTTTCTTCCCTGTGTCCCACATGGATGAATCATTCTTAACCATAAATGATGTAATTTTGCAAACATTTTATGGTGGGGAAAAGTGGACTTGCCGATGGACCAGTGACCGTAACCAATATATCCTCCCTCCTCCTGTACTCAGTCTTTTCCGGCTGGAGAGAAGAACATCCAGTGAATGGCGGTGGCAAGTGGGCGGAGGTGCCCCTGAAGCAGTCCGGCCAGATAAGCTCCCTGGAGGGGGACAAATGGCCTGCCATGCCCACAGTCCCCAGACTAAGGGCCCAGCCGGAGTCCCAGTCCTGGGTACAGGAGACACAAGGTATAAGATCTCTTCTTGAGGCTAGACACGTAGAATGTTTCTTTATTGACTCTTAAAAGAACCAAGAATGTAGCCAGAATTTTTTTTTGTATTACTTGCCATAACCTTTTTCATTAATTGATATTATTGCGACAATGAAGTACCACCACTGCCTTGCAGGGTAAAACAAAAAAAAAATTTTTTCCTCCTTCATTTCCTAATTTCTTTACTTAAATTGTAGTTATTCTAAAAAAAAAGGGTTCTGTAAGGACTTGTAATAAGTGTCGCAGATATTTGAGTTAACTGTGTGCTTTATAATGAAATGTCTCTAAGATCAGGGTGTTACCCAGTGCCAATACATTTCTACTAAAAGGATAGAGTATCCCACCTATATTTACATCAAACAGGGCGCAATATAATAACCTGGTTCAGACTGAAATGGCTCATGTCAGTGTATCAGGAACATTAGTCTGCGGAGTACAAGGGATCGGCACTCGGCATGTTGTAGAACCTGAATGCCAAGATTACCGTGGATGATGATGAAGTGCAAATACAACGCTAGCTGTGTTCAGGACGTATGTAGAATAATATGTGCCGGTCTTTTCTCAGGGAAATTAAGAGGTATGGATTCCAGGATCAAAACTGAGCTTAACCCCGTGTCCTTCTCCATTCAAGGATCAAACACTGCAGGTAGTTATCGTTTACTGATAGTATTTATTCTACGCTTAACCAGCCCCTAGCTGATTGACTTTGGTTTTGAATGAATTCTTAGAGGTTCCTAAAGGAAATAACCCAAAATAATGCTGTGTTCATGTCTCTGTTTCACACCCAGAACCTGTATCCTGTCCTGTTGACCTGCAGTGCAACTGCCATGCTCCAGTTGAGGATGATTGGTCTGGAGTCAGTAAGTCTCCATCCATCCTTCCTCCACAATCGTTTTGATAGCAAAAACACCAAACAGGAGTGTACGACTGATAGCAGGCTCTAAAACCCAAATCTCTTCTAAACATTGCCTTCTTAAGTGCTCATGTAAGAGATATAGATCTTATAACTCCATATGTTACTGTACTGTATTTTGAAAACGTTTCATTTTAAGAGCACGAAAGTTCTTCATAACAAAAGATTGACTGAATGAATAAAAGAAGCGTGATGTGCAACTTTGATGTGTCTTACAAGGACTGGCAGCTGCCGATCCCACCTCGGACTGGAACGCCCCATTGGTGCCCTGGGTGAACGCGGAAGAGCCCCCCGTAGTTGTGGCAACAGTCCCAGCACCCCCACCAAAGGAGCAGCCCGCCCCCCAGACTGGAAAGGTTTGACACGTCCCTATATACAGCCAGATGTTCTAATCTGTCCCTTTGACCCTACCCCTGCTGTTTGAATGACCAATCCGATTCAGTTTTATTCGCTGTCAGTATTCTAAAGCAAGATATTAGCTTAATAATGTTCTCAGTAAAGATGTATTTTTTTTGGCTGGTTCTCTCTGTTTATAACTGTCCGGGCGTTCTTTTTCTCATTTTTTAATGATGCGTTTCCTGTCCCATGCAGCTGTCTGATGAAGAGAACGAGGATCCTGCCGGCGAAGGAGCCGCCAAGTCCAAGAAGAAGAAGAAGAAAAAGAAGAAGAAACCTGAAGAAGAGGAGGCTTCTGCGCAGGTGAGGACATTAATCATTTGTAATAAAATAATGAAGCTCTACTTTATTAACCCCAAACTGCGGTCCTATGTAAGAAATATCGGCCTCACTCTTTTAGGATCTCTCAAACTACCTACCCACATAAACAAAAACTGTATTTTGCGAATACTAAAACTTAAGCTGTGAGAGGAGCTAATACGCAAGCACATTTGATAGACATATAATACAGGCACTTGTTTAGAGTACAGTAACCCTGGCTTCAAAGGTGGTGCTTCTAAATTTGCTTCACCCGGTGTTGTGGCCAAATTTGGGCATCCTAGCGGATGTTCTGGCCTGGGATGTGGTTCAGGGGTGAGGGGACGGTCAGAGCGAGGGCCAGGTCACCAAAGAGACAGTATGTGCCTTTTGGAGACACTGAAGGCTAGAAGTTTGGGTTAAGTCATAACATTAAGTCATGACTTAGTTTCCTGCGTAAGTGTCTTTAGATATGCTGATTATGAACATGTGATCCATCTTGTCCAATGGAATGATTGTTTATCTTATAGACCTATATACTTGTTAGAACCTTGTCAACTAATCAGAACTTACAATGTCGTTAGACTGATCTAACTGTTGTATTTTCTCTGTGTACAGACTCTGACTCAGACTCTGTAGTCATCAATAAAATTCTACTTGATCTTTTCATGGTTTCTCCCTCTCATTAATTGGTTATTTTCTGTCATAGATTGAAATTATCCATTACACCGGCAAGTAAAATAACAAAGCTAATCTTCTGGAGGACCTTGATAGGAGAGCAAAAGTGCAATTTAAGTTTTTATTTTTTATTCTTTTCATTTCTGCAGCTGACCCCTGAGAGTTTACCGCCCGTCCAACCGAGAGACGAGCACGCTCAGCCCACCAACATGCCCTTCTCTCAGAGTGAGTCCACTTTCCACTGTCACTTATCATGCCAGGCCTACATGGTTTTTACTCCTGTCATTTCGGTCACCCTTTCTGCAGAGAAGTCTGAGCAAATGGTGGAGCCTCCAAAGCCGTCCCAAAAGAAGAAGGTCCGGAGAGAAACATGAAAGTCCGAACAGAATTGTCCGACTTATCAGATGCAAATGATTGTTCATTGTGCTAAATGCAATAATTACGGGGTACACACACATTTTCTAATTGCTTCATTCACTGTACCATTGTTCAAATGTCCCCAAAAAGTAAAAGAAAGCAGCGAAACCTATACTGCTTGGCTTACTAGAGAAGAACAAGCGAGGTCCTTTTAACTGAAATCTTTAAGTGATGTGCACTATACACTACACTGCAAATAGGACAGGGTTTAACGAGACTTGCAGTGGAGGTACGTTTCTAAATTATTACTTTCCAGACGGTGTCAAATGTTAGTTACTTTTCATTTTTTAAAGCAGTATTTTCATTATCATTAACCCAAGATGTGGGGGGAAAAATATGTGTTTTTTTCTACGTAATTGTAAGTTTAATGAATTGTTTACTTATTGTTTGTGGCACTTTAGTAGTGGTTTCTGCGATTTAATGATTGGTAGTTAGATGCCTTTAAGTGCTGGTCCTGAATCGGGATTTGATACAGTTCTTTTTTAATGGCTAAGAGTACAATTTAGTATACATGAGATGAACTGACACCACATTCAAACGACAGATCAAGCCCCTCTAATGCAATGTGTAGTAACTAATATCACCCTCAAGGGGGCACTGTTCTTCAAACACCACCGAGTGTGTATGGGAAACCCCTGCTCTGCAATTACACTATACGCTCTGCTGTTATACTATTGATATGTATTACTCTGACTTCATATTCCTCACTGATCTAGACTGTGCATTGACTTAGAGATATCTTTGGTCCTTATTGCACTCTATAATAGCTGTCGAATGATTCCTAAAAACTGTATTTTTCTTCCAACTTCTGTGCTAGAAAAAGCCATGCCATATGTACAGATTTTAAAGGGCTTTTTCTAATTCTCTGTGATTGCACTGTGTAAACGCTGTATTACGTTTTTTCAACGTTTTCCTTTGTTTTTTAAGACCTTTCTGCGGAATGTTAAATGTTTAATTCCTGCTTTGTGACTTAAATGTGATGGAATATACACTTGTGATGTACAGAAAATGATGTTAAGATAAGGGGGGGGGGGAGTGAGAAGCAGCTTTAATTCCATGTCAAAGTTGTTTTTTAACTCTATATCAGGAATTATATTGCCTTAACCTGTAGTATATGTGCGTTGACATGTCCTTTTATAGTTTTCATCCAACTGCAAGTTTTGATTGATGTCAAAAAATGAATTTAATCTTGCATGACTTTGATTAAGATAACTTTGCTTGTATACATTGATTAAAAGCTGAGCAGATAACTTACTGTATGCTTGAAGTGGCAGTTTTACCCCCACTCGGTGTACATATCGTTTGCAGAAGGGAGTGTTCGGCATAGAAATACTGTACTGTGCTCTTGCGGAAATTAAGAAAGACTATTTTTGTGAATGAGCTGCGATGCATCAAAATGTTGGGTGATCAACGGTACAGTATTTTTGCCCGTAGATCTATTTTGATTAGATCAGTTGCCATGGAGAAATTTGGATGTAGTATGGTTAGACACTTGCTTTTTTTGTTACTGATTAATGTTTATTAAGATGGTTCAATCGATGTATTTATACCCATCCGAAGATTATCATTTCGAAAATGATATTGTTTGTTGAAGAAAATCCAATCATATTTCTATGTTTGTTCAAGAAAAAACAAATAAATTACATGCTTTATTGCTGTTTTTTTTTACTCAATTATTTTATTGTATCAAAGTTGACGTTTCTTGTGTTATAAATAGGGTGTATTCAGCTCTTAAGTTACAAATCTGACAGCTTAATACTGCTTGGCTTTTAATTTCAGCAACAGACAAGTTTATAAATATTCTGATGTTGCTGTGGAATGCACATTGCATTCTATTTCCATTATAGTTTTAACATTAACGCTGTCAGAGATTGAGCCCCATTCCCCAGTGCGGGTTCAAATCTGTGTCAGCAGCTACTGCTCTGTTTGGACGCTCTCTCCCTTCGAGGTTCAGTGCTTGATATTCCCCCGAGGCCCGCCTTGCATTCCAGTCAACGTGGCAAACCAGCTGCATGGCACGTGTGCGTGTCTGACCTGGTTTGCCGTTCTCCATCTCTCATGTCATAAGCATTTAATGCCCCTTAAATCCCTATTCTGCGTTTCATGGATTTTGCCAGCACCACACTGCAGAGAGGAATCACCTCTTTCCATCCTCTAGGTTACTGTCAGTGACGTGGAGGGTTTGATTTGAATGGGTAACCTTCGTCCCGAGAGCATTTTTCCAATGAAGGTCTGTCAGAATCTTATGTCTAGATAACCAGAAACTTGTGAAGAAGCGGAGCATTAGAAAAGTTCACACTCTTTATATGTGCATCACAAATCACTGAAGGGATATAGCCTGGCCTAGTAGGGTCAATATGGATAGCTGGGGATATACAGTATATTACAGTGGTAGTTTGTACCGTTCTGGCTGAACCGCTGCTGGGAATGGATAGGAGGCCCCCTAGCCTTCGCCACCATGAACACACTGGGAGCAGTTTCTAACTCATCTGACCACAGATGGCTTTACACCTAACACAGCCATCCTCGGACATGCATTACTGTTCTTCGATTAGTGGTGGTGGTACACAAATGCATAGAACGTTAAATAGGAATGTATGTTTCAGCATCACAATGACAAAAGTGTCTTATTTCAGACAGTTGAATATAAAGCCCATTTTGCTGCACATTGACATTACATTCAAGTTCACGTGTCCGAGAGAAATAAACTCCACTAATGGCTGTTTTTGACAAGAAGGCAAAAAAAAAAATCCAGGTGGAGAAACTCTAAATACAGATCGACTAGTTCTAGTGCGTTTTTTATTCTCTTTTAATACTTGTGGGTAAGGATTTGTGAGTGGGACAATCTGATTCCTGTTCTGTGTTGGAGGGACTTGGTTGAACCCTAGGAGTGGAAAATCCCCTTGATGTGATCCGCCCACAGGGAGCTTAGAGCCTAGGTGCAGCATCATTGCTGGTCCATCTGCCACTGACTGACTGGTAACATAAATAACTGTAAAATTGATCATACAAAGTAGGCATGTTTAGCACAACACAGGACATAAACGCTGTTATTTTATTGAGTCTTTTTTTTTGTTTTTTTTACATTTGTTGTATAAATGTACTGAAGTGTCTTATGCTTTTGTAATGTTTACTTATAGAATGATTTATTAAGTTATTCCATCTATTGTCAGTCTAATGTATTGACCAGTTTAAATATAGTATGATACCACTTATGCCCCAAAGTTTTAATGAAATGCTAGAATAAGTATTACAACGGATGTAGGCCTTGTACCACACTCATTACAAAGCCCCTGGGAGCTTGGACAAAATCCTCCTATGGTCACGTGTTTCCATGATGAGCATAACGGTTCGTTGTTCGCCAGTGAGCAGAGCAACGTAAACCACGGAGAGCCGAACAGTCACCGAATGTGTCTGTCTCAGAAAGACGGAGGGTTTCCCCAATCATTTTTGGTCAAATTTGCACTCATTTAATGTTATCGCTTAAGAAATTTTAAGCTGGTTTCCTTTTACGAATAGGACCTTTTTAAATAAAGAAAACAGAATGATTTCGCCGTGGGACCGGTGGTACTCCACCAGCTGCTGCCTTTGCTGTCACGTTCGGACGGGCACCATTATCCTTGGTATATGGTATATGGTAAGAGACACACTTTGTATTTCAATGATTGGCTGTTTTTAAATACACAGCCTACTATGATTTACATGTGCAATAAATTAAAACAATATTTTATAAACGTTTATTTTGAGGGGGTTTCGTCACTGGCATTAGCCATTTTGAGGTGTCCTCCTTAGTTCTGCTGTCATATATTGTGAATTATTAACTACTTAGTGCTACATTGTACTTAGTGCTACATT
>JAPMUY010007468.1:0-10000 GCA_026901105.3 Galaxias olidus | reverse complement strand
GCGCTGGTTATCGCTGTCATGTGGGAACCATGCTACCTACATAAAGAATCACAGTGCCTGTTTTCTATGGTTATTCATTATTAAATAATAATAATTAAGGTATATAAAGGGTAAAGGAATAATTACAATATTACTATAATTGTTTTACTATAGTAAAGTGTTTATTAAGTGACTATTGATTTTGTTTATTGAGAAACTATTCAATTCAGCTCACGCAACAACAGATTATGGTGTCGCCCTGAGAAGGCCAACAGACCGCAGACACGACAGTGATTCATGATCCCTTTCATCACCTAATAAAAGGGTCATAACAATTCATGGGTTCAACGTGGCGGAAAGGTCATCACCTGGTGTGTGTGTCGCTCCCCCCTTGCAGGCCTACCTGATTGGCTGCGTGTGGAACTGCTACCGCTACGTCAGCGGCCGAGGCACCACCGAGGTCCTGGTGTACGTCACGACGAACGATACCGCCGTGAGTACCCTCCTCTTCCTCATTCCCAAGCACATGACACAAATAGAGAGGGGACAAAACAACAACAACACTCTGATGCAACATCGACCTACTGCTGTGGCCCGCAATCACATGGTGTCCTCACAGGACAGGACAATTGTTATCATCCCTGCCGCTCTATGGATTAGCTTGACTGCAGCCGAACAAATGTGCTTGTTCCCTGAGCCTGGCAACGTTGTCGACTGTAGAACCACTGTGGCAAGTTCATATTTCAGGGACAGATACAGTTTTTGTTAAATCCACACATATTCTTGCCTGTAATTTCAGGTCAATGAGTTGACACCATTAACTATGAAAGGTAAGCACTAGGTAGCTCAGTACATTGCAGTACTTTTATTACTATGTAGGCCTACTGTATATTAAGTTAATCTTAATATATTCCTATTCATGATTACATGGTACCCATTTAAATCCCCACTCAATCAATCAATACATAGTATAAAAGCATTGTAAAGGCTAATTGAATTATAGCATTTCATAGAACGGTTGTAATACGTAGTTCTACATTGCCGTTGTAAACATTGATAGAACTGTATTTGCACATAACGTCTTCTACTACAAAAACCCATGTTGCTCATACTGTCCCTGCTATGATTCCTACTGGAGACGCTCGCAGCGGTACGCCCCTGTTGTCATGTTCCCGGTGCAGTCAGATTGTCATGGAGGACTGACAGCCCCGGAGGTGACCTCTGCACACTCCGCAGGTCTGACGCGTGACTGGATGGGATCGGCGCGGTGTCCCCGCCCGCGACTTCATTACCGTCGACTCAGTGTTTCTGGAAGGCATATAGCTCTTCCTCCGTCGCTTCCGCATGTTTGTCTGCCGGTCTGCCTGTCTGTCTGCCCGTCTGTCTGTTGGTCCTTTTTTTAATCCTGTGCTTTTGATATGGAACGTAGCAATCTCGGATATGCTTTATGACGGTCGTATCGCACGTCAACGACACATCTGTTCGTGCTGTGTACCAGCTGTGTCGACGTTTTATTGTTGTGGAAATCCTTTTTTCATGTTGACGTTTTAAGGACCAACTAATCTCTGTTTGGGCTCCACTATGGGACTACCGTGCTAGCTGTCCTTTTTTCACCATTGGTAAACACCAGACAGGACGTGCTAATCGTACCACTCAGAGTTATGGACAAAGTAGGGAGGTGCACAGATGTGCCAGAGAGTTTGAATTCGCATCACAATTAATGCAACATTCAAACGTGTCTCTGGTTGAACCTCACGTACGTAGTGGGGTTAAATCCATGTTATTAGGTCACATCTCAGCGGAACTTCCAAAGGAAGCGCTGCCTTGTCTCTCTCGTCCAGGGAGCGTGGAGGAAGATAGCGTCTTGTCTATGCAATAAGCCAAAGCCTGCGGTGTAGCTAAATGACTTTCTGCAGTAGCGGGCGGCCTCTGAACGTTAAGCACTCGGCTGCTTATTTGTGGTGTATTTTTACATGAATGCCATTAAAAGGTTTAAGGGTCGGGGGGGGGGGGGGGGTTGGTCTCGCTCTTTCTCCATCCCTCCGTCTCTCTTTCTCTCGGTGCGTTACGTAATCCTCCGTGCTTGTCCGCTTCACTTCAAATCCTCTCAGTGATGTGCTCGGGCCTCCCTGACTCTCTCTCTCCTTGCACTGGATTCATAGTGTTTGTTTTGTAACTCCATTCAGGAGGCCAGGCTTGTCAGTGATTGTCAGTAGAATTTTAAGCGCATTCATAGAAGTAGTCTAAACACAAATATAAGCACAGCTAGGGGTTGAGAGAAAAAAAGGCTTTCAGGCAGAGAAAGAAAGAAAGAGCGAGAGAAACAGAGAGAGAGGGAGACATACAGAGAGAGAGAGTGGGAGAGAGAGAGAGAGAAACATAGAGAGAGAGACTTAGAGTGGGAGAGAGAGAGAGAGACTGAGAGTGTGAGAGAGAGTGTGTGTGCCAGTCAGATAAAGCGCAACGTTTGATATAAAGAGGGAGAGGAGATAAAAGAGATGGAAGAGAATCAGCAGTGGGTGTATTTGTCTCTGTTGTAATTAACCAACAGTATGCAACCTGGGTTAGGATTGCACCAGGTCTGATCACTTACCAGTACATAGTGCTATACTATAGGTTAGCTGGTGTAGCCAGTTATCAGTCAGTCAGCTATACATAAACCATACTGTAACCTAGCACATTCAGTTATACGTAAACAATACTGTACCCTAATGCATTCAGTTATAAGTAAACCATACTGTAACCTAGAGCATTCAGTTATAAGTAAACCATACTGTAACCCAGAGCATTCAGTTATAAGTAAACCATACTGTAACCTAGAGCATTCAGTTAACCATACTGTAAATCAAATCACATTGTATGTATGTGTATGAATTGTATGTAACGTGTTGTGAGTTTACAGTATTTATTCTGTTTCTGTTTGTTAGCAGAGAACATTGTCCGACCCACTGTGTTGACTGTTATGTTCCAGGTCCTTCTTCCACCTTATGAGGAGGTCATCGCCATCCCACCGAAGGAGCCCCCTCCTCAGTACATGGAGGCATGAAGGACTCCGACCCCCCCCCCCCCCCCCCCCCAATCCTCCCAGGCTTTGCCTGGGACCCTTCAACTCTAAGTGGCTCTGGACTGGTTTAGGGTTAGCTTGATGATCCCCTCCCTACTGGTTGAGGTTGGGACAGGGGGAATATAAGCTTATCTTAGACCAGTGAACTAGTAGACTCAAAGCCACGGTAATAATCCCCACCAATCGTTCCTCCTCCTCTCCTCTCCTCTACTCTGCTGCTGGGTATGTGGTTCCCACTCCCCTCCTCCTGGGGGCAGTGCGACGACTTTGAGACGTCCTTCCCTTTCGGCAGCTGCTGTTCAGGCCAGTGTAACCATGTCAACCCGACCCCCCCCCCCCGACCCCCCAATTTAACTAGCACCTTTTGTGATTAACGTACGAACTGCTCTCTGGCCACCTACTGTTAACCCCTGACCTGCCCGATACTGTGAAACCTCTGTCATGGTTCTGTCCCCAAACCAGCTCCCTGAAATAGGCAGTGAGAAGGAGATAAGGCTACACGTATTGCTCGGTTATGCAAGGGCACTTTTTGAAGAATGACAAGTTCCCTCATTGAATGTAATGCCGGGGGTACATTTTTTGTATGACTTTTTTGTATAAGAAAAGCGAGTGAGAAATAACAGTCAAAGAGGAAAAAGTGCGAAGCAAAGGGACATCATTGTGAAATAGGAACATTTCTGTGTTATCGTGTTCGTGTCCCATAACCCAGGACCTCCACAGTCTTCCATGTCCTCCTATGTATTCATGTACCACCATGCCACTAACCCATAACCTAGTGATTGTGATAGCTATCTATTCCATTGTGCCCCCCCCCCCCCCCCCCATCTTCTCTGTTACCCTCCAAGGTCTCAAAGGATTTCAAAGACTTGCACCTATGTAATCTGGCGCGATCCGAATGCACTCACTCACACACATAGATGCTAACATTATACACTTCTACGATTCACATGCATGCACCCCGCACATATAGCAAAGCAATACACAGTAATATGAGTACCTAAATGTTCATGCGTGATAATGTTTTCATTTGATATCTATTTTGTGTGGAGATGAGTGGTAGTGTCAAACTGTCTTGTTATTTTTTACATCAGGATGTATAAACTTTTTCGTTGAGCTAACTTAGCTGGACTGAGGGTATTTCCTAGGAATCAAGTAGTAACGTGCTCGCACACATGCAAAGAATGTGTGCATACTGTATGTTTGTGTGCTTGTGTATGCATGTGTGTCATCCTAAGATGTTACCATTTTAGGCCCCTGTATGAAATGTTTTTTTTTGCACATACAGTAATATCATGTTGTGGTTAAAGTTACTGTGCCAGAGCTTTTAAATTATTCACAGATTAAATGTAAACCCTAAGTAGTTTTGCATATTTACAGAACCATAAATGTGCTGTTTCGTTTTAGCAAGCTATAGTATTAAGAGTATGAAGTATTAAGAGTGCAAATGCCCCTTGAGCTTTTATAACTGTTCAAAGCAATACCTGTGGCATTATAATTAATACTAACCACTGTGGGAGAAATAAGAAATGTATGCCCTATTTTCCCATTGATTTCAATCTCAAAGTAAAATGGACTCAATAGATTAGGGTTAATAGCTGTGCAGGAGTCCATGAATAATTAATTTAGTAGGAAGAGAGCACAATTTAATATTTTAACTGTTTGTAGCTTCCAACTATCTCAATCAAAACTTTAGACGAATTGCACTTTAAAATCATGTAAGATCATTAAAACATGTTTGCCGTATTGTATCTTGGTTGAGTTTTATACTGTGGCATCAACCAAGTTTGTGATTTATTTTCTGATTCGGTTATGGTGTAAAGTAAGAAAACATTTTAAGCAGTAAACTGAACATTCTTTACTGTGTCTGTTGACACAATCTATTTTTATTTCTACTGTAGTGAAATTCTAGATAATACGAGCAAAGATATTTTAGGTATTCATTTTAAACTAGGAGGACAAGACCCCCCCCCCCGCCCATGTCTCCCTCGACAAACACTTCTCCAGAACTGTCTATTTTTACCATAAATGCTCCTGTTGGATCTACACTGGATTTGGTGTTCAATTCTGAATAATAAAGACTTCAAACGGTATGGTTTGTTTTCTTATTGTCGTTAACACCTGTAATCTCAGGAGTCCAGTATCCTACTGTAACTATAATACACCAAACAACGAGCACAAACCAAATCAAATTCCCCAGATCATATCTTATTTCAAAACGTCACACCAAATGTATTAAACCCTTTTTCCTTAAATCAGCTTGAATTTTGTCTTTGAACGTTAACTGAATATTTGGTTCCAAGACAGTTCCTGTGTTGGCTTTATGTGAACGGTTTTCATGTGAAGGGCAGGCTTGGAGCTTCATTTGCCTGGCTGGCCTTTCTAGTCACCAATCCCTCACCCAGAGGGAATAGACAGGGGTAGGCGGATCAGGGAGGATTTGTCCAGCTGGGTAGGCTGCGGCAAAATGGAGGCTGCTGTCTTTACCTTCAATCTGACTGTACACTGTCAGACACAGTAACCTAGTTTCTGCTTACAAGGGGACAGAACATTTGGGTCAGATGTGTTGGTGTTTTTTCTTGTAAATGCTGTGAAACATAGGCCATTTGTTTAGTGAAAATTACTATTATGCTTTCAAAACCAAAATGTTAGAAGAGAAAGCAAGGGTCAGAATCTTTATTTCAACCAGCACATGAATGATATGTGCCCTATTAAAAAAGAAAGAGAATAGCACATTGGACAGATGTAATTTAGTTCCCATCCTGCCTATATATTTATGTTTGTAAATATCTAAATGCATTTATCAAACTGTATTATGCAGTCTATTTTAGTGATTAAAACAGAGCTTTGAATGCATTAGGCAATTGGGACAAATAGGAGCAAAAGGTTCAAAACCATTTAGGATCAATAGTGTTGTTGCATATGAGAAGGAACATTGCCTGGGGTCTAAAATAAAATGTTGATCCATTCATAATCAATAATTTGCAAACAGAGTATAGTAGCACTTCAGTTAAAGACTCAATCTTTGAAATTATACAGCGACCGATACAACACAAGGGGACAATCAATTGACAATTTGATTATAGATGAGTTCAATCCATAATGCCCCTGACTTCTAAATCATATCTTCTGACTTCTCATAGACCATTTTCTACATGTCCAGATAGAAATGAACTATTCCATTTGATTTAATTGGAAACTCAAGAGAATAATTTACAGGAACTGGGAGGCAGAAAGAAGATATGTAGAAACTAGGTCAATTCTCTAAGCAGACCAGCGCCTATATTATCTAGCCCTCTGTATTTCGTTTGTCAGAGCTCAATAGTTTGCAGTACATTCATTATTTAATCCATATATATACATACACACACACACACACACACACACACACGCGTCTATTGTTGTATTTCGTTATGATTGCAACATCAGGGAAATGTATATTGGCTACTTTGCACACCATTAGTCTGCACTGTTTACATTATATGAGAAAACTATTAAGACACAGTAACTGTGTTTTCGTATATTTAACCCCAATGAAATTATTTCCAGTTTGCACATATTCAGAAATGTTTCGTCTGTTCTGTTGTCCAAGGCTTAAGCCGTTTCATGCATAGGCACATACGCTGAGGGCACCTGCTGGCTGTGCCAGGGTCACTGCAGCTGTGCACGATTTAACCAGGAAACATTTATAATGCAGGCATTTAAATTGTACCGTTTTCAAACGCTCAACAAGACAGTATTTACTTTCATAGACATCTTAATGGCACTTGGGGTTGAAAATTATAATCTCTTGTAAAGTTCTGAAGGAGGTTCCTTATTTCAATACACTACAGGAGGCTGCTTATAGTTAGGGCCTTCTAAATATAGGCTTTTAAAAAGGCACACTTTTTAAGCAGAGTATTGCATCAAGTCAATTAAACTTCTGGGATACTGATCTGGTCAGTTAAGTAGTAGAGGGGGTTTTTAATCAGTTTCAGCTGCTTTGGTGTTAATGAAATTAACAACAGGTGAACTAGAGGGGCAACAATGAGACGACCCCCAAAACAGGAATGGTTTTCCAGGTGGAGGCCACTGACATTTTTTCCCCCCTCAGCTTTTCTGACTGTTTTTCACTAGTTTTGCATTTGGCTAGGGTAAGTGTCACTACTGGTGACCTCCACAGACCTCTACAGGCTACAGAACGGCACCCTGACTGCCATTAGGTATTGGAATGAAATCCTTGGACCCATTGTCAGACCCTAAGCTGGTGCAGTGGCTCCTGGGGTCCTCCTGGTGCACGACTATACCCGGCCTCGGGCGAGTATGCAGGCAGTTCCTTGAGGATGAAGGAATTGATACCATTGACTGGCCCCCACGCTCGCCTGACCTAAATCCAATGGAACGCCTCTGGGACATTATGTTTCGGTCCACCCGACGCCGCTAGGTTGCACCTCAGACTGTCCAGGAGCTCAGTGATAACTCTGGTCCAGATCTGGGAGGAGATACCCCAGGACACCGTCCGTCGTCTCATTAGGAGCATGCCCCGACGTTGTCAGGCCCACGTAGGGGCAATACAGTACTTAGTACCATTTTGAGTTGCTGCAATGGAATTTCAGCAAAATGTACTAGCCTGCCTCATAATTTTTTCACTTTGATTTTCAGGGTGTCTTTGAATTCAGCCCTCTGTAGGTTGATAAAGTTAACTTCCATCAAACGATGTGGCAACCTTTTGTTCCTAACACATTACCCAGTCCAGATCAGTATAGATATCCAGCATGATTTTTTTTTCTCCCATTGAGATCTGATGTGCTTTCAAAGTGTTCCTTCAATTTTTTGAGCAGTGTATCAGTAATAAAAGTTTATAACCACTAACACAGGATATAGTTCATAACCACATATATCATTTTAATGTATTGGTCAATCTACGCTAAATGTGCAATGTGCTAAAACGTAACCAACATGGTTGGGTTAAATATCTAGTGAGTCACCACATTTTTTTTGTCAAGGAATGATCTTGGAACACCAGTAATAAAGCAGATTTAGGATTGAGAAAGTTAGCAAGATCTCTAAGTTGTAGATAAAAATACCTATCCTTAAATACACAAATTATGTAGCAGATGCTAAACCAGGTTGGTTAGCAAATACCTGCTGCTGCACATATGCCGTATATATATATATAAACAGACAAGGACAACAGGGACCAACTTAACCCACTTTATTTATAACAATATGAAGCATAACTACTGAGCAGGTTGCTGCTGGTCTGGCATACTCCTGATGATGTCAGAATCACCTGTAGAGAAAAGAAAAAAACAATACATAAACTCAGAAAGGGCGGTTCACTTAAATTTATCCAAAGGAAGTTGTAAAAAGGGACTGTCACCAACAGAGCATTCTTGAGACAACCAATCTGGTTATTCCTGTTAAGATCTCTGATTGGAGTTAATTTAGCGAACCACTTGTCCTGATCAGACAATTTGTAAGATGATCTAACAGGCGCAAAAGTTCGCAGAGCAAAGAAGGGGGGGTGCTACTGGTAAACTAAAATACTTTGTAAGTGTCCAAATATCTGGTCTATCAAGTGCTAAATTGACTACATGCACTCATGGAGCTCTAATAGCAAAACACAAAGCAATGTTATTAGTTATTAAAGTTCAGACTGAACATTTGGGACACAAAATTTGATTCTGTACAATTGGTCCTAATATATTGGTCTTGTTAATACAGACCCAATTGTGAGCAAGTTGGAACATGCAATGTACAGGGAAACACATGAGTTGTGTTTGGACTAGCTTAGCACAGATATTAAATACTTCAGCCACATTGTTTATTGCCTAACAGCTGTTTCCAATTGAAGGGCTTTTTTTACCCTTAATAAAACAATTGAGATTTATACACCCATAATATGCTGGAGAGTGGTACACCAGCCCAGTAGAGGAACCAATGTGGGTAGCTGCTTACCAGGATCGATGATTGCCAGCGTGCACACCCTGAAGTACTTTCCGCAAGCTGTTCCAAGCTCAATGTTGTTGCCACTGTAGTGGTGGACACCAGTCTTGGCCAGCATGGCATAGTACTCGACCTCAGACTTCCTGCATGGAGAGAACAATATATTAGGAATGACACTGCGATCACAATAACCAAGCATCCAGCAACAAGGTTAACCATTTCCCTCACCGCTAACCTTTTATTGACACCATTATTGTCCATAGGGAAACGCATACAAATTGGGAACTTCGTGTGCATCATTTTAAAAACAAATTCACTCTAATCAGTGCAAGAGTCTTACAAAAAAAGCTATCTACTATACTCTTTTTTTTCCTGGGCAGTTACCTGAGAGCCGGGCAGTTGTTGGCTAGAATGACCAGCTTAGCTTTGCCCTGGCGGATCATCTTTTGGGACTGCTTGTATCCAAGCACATATTTCCCACTTTTCATCACCAGCTGGAGACGGGAGTTAATGGACTCCAGGGACTTTTTCTACATTGCAAACATAAACATCGTCACTGACAAGTACTTGAAACTCAACTGTTACCATAGTAAATAAATACTAGGTTTTGAAATAAGAGCCACAGTTTGAAAATATCAGGCTTTATTGCAATCTTAAAACCTCGATAAAGGTATATTGAGCAAAATTGGGACACCACAGTGCGATGAAGATTATTTTTACATTTCTAACCTCAATGATTCCAAATTGTGACTTCGTTGGTTTAAGTTAGCCTACACTAACGCTAAAATAATACATTAATTGAGTCTTAACATTATATAAATATGTATGCTAAGCTATCCATAGCGAATTAACTGGTTAGCATTAGCTTGTACCATTCCAGACCAAAGCACGAACAACTTGTGCCATGATCAATTAATTAACTGCATGAATAAACAAAGAAACGAATCTGCACACAACTAGAATGACCCTCACAAATATTATCTTTCAGTTTTAACTAGCTAACGTTAGCATTAGGCCCAAAACGCAACACCA
>JAPMUY010007467.1:0-57831 GCA_026901105.3 Galaxias olidus | reverse complement strand
ATGTTGAGACATTTTTTAATTTAATCCATTTTGGAATTAGGCTGTAGCAATATAACGTGGAAAAAGTGAAGGGGTATGAAGACTTTCCGGATGCACTGTACATACATCTCGAGAAACGGAGGGGACTTTCCCCTATCCCGGAATTGGTGGCTCTGTAGAATCTGGAGTTATGAGTGCCACTATCCTAAGCCTATGCGGGTCAAAGCACCGAACTGCTTGGCGAGGGATATCTCAGAGATAAAAACCTAACCCTAACCCTAACCCTAACCCCTAACCCTAACCCTAACCCTAACCCCCTAACCCTGACCCTGACCCCTAACACCTAACCCTAACCCCTAACCATAACCCCTGCTTCAACTTAACCATGCCAGGGTCAAAGATCACCTCTCACATTCTCCTATCCTGACCCTTACCGCTATCTCAACTTATCCATAATTACATTATCAGCAGCTATCAGGCCATCCGCACACGGTGCACATTAGTTGCCACTGTATACTTAAACCTATTCAGCCGCCCACCCACACTCTTAAAAATGGTGGTTTGAAAATAACCCAAATTGGTATATTTTCAACCCCACTGCTGGGTAAATATAGGACAGAACACACGCTGGGTTATTGTAACCCAGCAAAATGGGTTGGGTAAATAACCCAGCCAATTGGGTCATCTCGTTAACCCAAATGTTGGGTAGAATTTACTTAATTGTTGGGTTGAAAGTAACCTCATGCTTGGGTTATTTACTTTTATTTGTATAAATTTACTAATTTATAAATATATAGCATTTAGAAGCATACTCAGTTCCTCGTGATAAATAGTGCAATTTCACTGCTAACTGTTTTAAGGCTACTTACAGGCCTATTCACCTTATTTTAAAATAAGGTGAATTAGTAGGCTAAAAATGACATCATAAATATAATTCAGTAAACACATTACAAGTTCTTATCCAAAATATTTTTTTATTTAAAACATTAGCTTCATTGAAATGCGTATTCAATTTCATCAATAAAATCATTTCAATATATGAACATGTCAAATTCGGGAAACTAACCCAACAGACATGAACTGACAAATAGCAGCCATAAAAAAAGGTCAGTTTGGTTTGAACGAGAACGTCCATAAGGAAAAAGTTCTTCAAACCTGGAATACAAATGTGTAAAGTTTAGGAAACACACACGTACACCCAGGTAATATGTTTCT
Source organism: Galaxias olidus (assembly GCA_026901105.3). NCBI lineage: Eukaryota > Metazoa > Chordata > Actinopteri > Galaxiiformes > Galaxiidae > Galaxias > Galaxias olidus. The sequence goes on along the minus strand of JAPMUY010007467.1, from coordinate 56,637 downwards.
ACAAATAAAGCACGTTTTTAGTTACAAAGTTATATTCCACATAGCTAGCTCAGCTGCCTGCCACTACAGCATTTTTTCAGCAAGAGGTTACGTTAGCCACGGCTAGCTAACTGACGCGATTTAACAGATCAGGGTATGATAGAAATTTAGAAGAAAAATAAGAAGAAAAATAAACAGAGTTAATTCGGGTAGGATAGGGTGACAAGATAGGTTTTAAGGTGGTTTTGAGAGAGTTGGAATTGTGAATTAGAGGAGGGAGTTACATAATTTAGGTGTTGTACTAGAAAATGAGTTTGGCAGCTGCACTATGGGAGAGGAATGGCGGGATTTTAGCAATGTTTCTAAGATGGAAGAAGGATATTTTGACCATGTTATTGAAATGAGTTAAACAAAAGAGTGGAGTCCATTAAGAAGCCAAGAGTGCGTGCTAGATGGGAGGGGGAAACTGTAGTACCATCAATGGACAGAGAGGTATTGCCAACTTTAGTTAGGGTGTTTGGTGCAAATTATGAGGAGTTCCGTTTTATTGCTGTTCAGTTTGAGATAGTTGTCCTACATCCAGTGGTAGATTGTAGATGAGCAGTTTTCAATACAGGCAAGTGGAGGGTTTTCAAGTGAAGTTGTGCTGATGTAGATCTATGTGTCATCAGAAGCAGTGTAAGTTGAAGTTGAATAGTCTTATTATTTGACCAAGAGGAAGGATATAGATTATGAAAAGGAGGGGCCCCAGGACATAGCCCTGTGGTACTGGGGACGTATGACTGAAGAAGAGAGAGTGCAGTGCCCTCAACACCCAACATTTGCAGCCTGGAAATAAGTTGTTTTAGAAAAGATTATTGGCACATATAAATTGTTGTAACCAGTGGCAGCTGGTGAAAAATAGTCTAGGTGGGGCTGTACCATATTCAGTCAGCTTCACATTTACAATTAAACACTAAGAGCAGGACACCAGTGTTCTGCTAAATAGTAAGTGTTTATTAAATGTCAATATTAAAACATGTGAGGCATTCTTACACAGTGACATCTTACTAAAGTCAACTACAAAAACAAATGGGGTCAGGGGAACTGTGTGTGTGTGTCTGGCATCTTATTCTTCTATTCTATTCTGTCATTCTGAGTGGCAAACCTCTAAATTACTTAATTATTAAAGTAAGGGATGATTTAGATTAGTTTTTTCTCCATAGAGTATAGCCAGAGTATTCAGGCGTTCCAGTGTCATACTCTTCCTCAGGTAGGTCTTGATCATCTTCAAAGTAGAGAAGTGTCAGCTTCCATTAAAGATTCTCACACAAAACGGTGGGTGCATGCAGTTTATTGTATAATCGTCGGGCAAAGATTTAAACATACAGATGGTCAAGGTATAAAACATGGTATTGGACACTCCAGTTCCGTCTTCGCCACATTTATCAATAAAATGGTAGTGTCAAATTAAACAATGTAATTACAGACATAACATTACTAACGCTAATAAACCCACATCACAACCCATTTCCTCAATGCAAAAGTACAAATGACCAGCTAGCATATCAAAAACACATTACAAAAAGTACACAGTAAATATACATAAACATATTACACATACCTGGCAAAGATTTAAACATACAGATGGTCAAGGACAAGACACTGTATTCGACACTCCAGCTCCTGCACGTAAAAATAACAGTCACAACTTTGTTTAGACCGTACACCGAACCATTTTGTTCTTGTTAGCGAACATTCTAGCTCATGGTCAATTAGCATACATTCAACAAAACAAGTGAAATATGTTTACAATTGTATGACCGGCCTGTAAGTTGAACTTAACTAAGCCCCACGTGTCCTTTTCTTTACTGTTCTGGCTAGCCTGTTCTTCTATATTAATATTTGGTTGATCTGGTCCAAGCTCTCTTATCTTCTCCACCAAAGTTCTCCTTCCCAAAGGGTTTTGATGAAGAGAATCGAGTTAGCAGGCGCCTGACATCCTGGGTCTTGCATCTCTGGGTTCATCATGGTCTTCTTCTCTCTGGATCTTATGGCAGATAACAAAAACAACTTTCTCTACCACAGACGGCCTCTGCTTAGGGCAGTAAACTTACAGCCTTTTCTGGCAGCAGATTCGAGGACCCTGGTTGGCAAAATTTATGTTGCACCTGTTGCTGTGCATTTCTTCGGTCAGCCATTGGCTGGTGGTGCTGCACTGAATCAGAGCCATAGAGATGCACCGTGTGCTGTTTTTCTACCACCCCAGAAGCGCTGAAGAGCTAGCTAGAGAGAGGGGATGAGCCATAGACATAAATACGTCTATGGGATGAACAGTCAACAAATTTTACCTCAAATATAATGATTTATATGTTATGTATTACATGTTTTTGTGAATTGTAAAATAAGTAATTATTGTTTATTTAAAAAAAAAACTGTGAGAGCCAGGGAGGGCTGTGCCCTAACGCCCTCTCCAGGTGAGCCGCCACTGGTTGTAACTGAGATGCAATAATGCGTTTGAAGCTTTTTGCAAAAAAGGGTAAGTTGTGCATTTTGCCCAATGGCTTACAGAACTGTCAATAGACATTCCATTAAATGGATCTGTTTCAAATCCGACACTAGTACCTGCCTGTTTGGTTTCTCTTCTGGTCTTTATCCTGAGATAGCGACGCTTAGGCCAACGAAAGCAGACATTTGCGTCATATTTCAGATTTTCTCAATAGCTTAACCAACTTCTTTGAAACAGAAACCCTTTTATCAAAACACTAACACAATCATCAAAACAGAAGACACTGTCCCCACAACACTATCATTTATCATTGATTCCCTGCAAAATGCAGCGTTTCTCTAAACAGCGGACACAACTATCTAACAGAACACACAAATCTCAACACAAACCACAAAAACCAATTGTGTAACATGTCTACAAAACAAAATAATCTTTTCACAGCAGACAACACTTTACTTTACATGAAAGTAAATCACAGCTACATTCATTGACACTTTACAAGCAATCTGTTAACACTTTTTAGCGGTCAATCACTCAATTTAAATTAGGTCACTTTAGTGACTTGACTGTTGGGAATGTATACCATACTGATGTAGCATTAATAACATTTACATTATTTAGGTAAATATTTTGCCCGGTATATTTATTGTGTTGATAAGTTGTATTTCGATTTTCATATGGAGAGTATTTACTGTCCATACAGTCACTGTTGTCATTGTCCTTTGTGCAGATTGTTTTGCGTGGGATTTGGGAAGGTTGTTTGTAAAGGGTTGAGTAATTTACTAAATCAATTGCGCACAGTTGATCTCAATTACTGATACAATAAAAATTTTGAGAAATTGTGCGGATGATACAGATGATACAGTAATTGTTTTCTGTAACCAGTGTGCGATTTGACGGGGGGAATGGCAGGGATTTACCTGGCTCTGGTCTGTCTGTCCCTGGCACTGCAATGTAAATGTAGTGGAATACGTTTCCCCCCCCCTTAAAATATGTTCAACCAATAGTGATTAAATTAGTGACCTTTTAGGTATGATAACATTTGCAAATATACTCTGTAAAATTTTTACTCAAAGAATAACAATGCAAAATCACCCAAACCGTGTCAGCACGACAAACGTGACAAACAAAATACATTGAATGGATTTTTGTTTAACTGGAGGCGGACAATGAAGTTCAACTGTATAAATTTGGTTGGCTGAAAAGCTAGCTATTCCACCTCATAGCGCGCACCGGCCTGCCCTCAGATAACAAACGTTTTCTAAGAGCAACATTGAGACAGCACTATAGTTGATTGGTTGTTTTGATTTGGCCTCGCTAGCATTTGTAATAAGAAATATATAGGCTACGCTAAAGGGACATACGAGAAATCTTGATACCCCCGTAAACAGTCAAATATTTGCTTGAAAACAAATCCTAAATTAAAGTAATCTGATATTTGGCCACCTAAGTTCCTATAGCGCCATCTTATTTTTCAACTAGCTAGCTAGTATCACATACGATTCATGCTCTACATGTGAGACACAGTTAGCCACCTAATTTGTTTTAAACTTAAAAAATCTCTTTGGATGGTGTGGTATAATTAGTGTTAAAAGTAGATACCCTTTTTGTAGTCAAGTATGTGTAATTAATATGAAAGGTTAGTAGGTAAGCATACCATAGTTTAATATTAGTTTTAACTATTGAGAAGAGTAGAGAGAGAGAGAAAGAGAGACATAGTAAGAGGGGGGGTGAAGCATTGGTGAGCAGATGCAGGCCACAGGACACTCAAGGGCACCAAATGGAGGTAGAACAGAGAAGGAGTGCAGGAAGTGGGGAGCAGTAAAAGCAAGCGCGGTAGTAAAAACGTAATGATTATAAGAGGCCTTTGAAAGAATACACTGTTTGTCACACTGTTTGCCACCCTGAGAAAAGATGAGTAGTTTGGGATTAACAGACGCTAGTAGTGAACAGATAAACCAAGAGAAGGAAAGGGGGGTAAATGGACTCTACAACTAGCCCCATCCTTACCTATCATGAACTAAGGTAGCAAAGAGGGGTAAACTTTAAGGTTTATGGAACAAGCGGCCCTCAGGAAACAAATGTATCAGAGGTGATTGGAAATGGGCATGTTCTACTTTGCATACTGGGGACATTTTGACTTGAATGTGTATAAAACGACGAACTGTGAATGTACAAGCCAGTGGATTTTTGTAGCTACACTTGATGTTATTCAGGCTGAATAAAACCTAGTCTTCTGAAACTTTGGCCTTTGACTTCCAATATTTTGCATCTGGGGTTGTAGTCTTTTAATTGAAAATACAGTATATAACAATGGATAGGATAGCTAGAGTAGTTTAGGAAAATGTGTGTGCATAAATACAGCGTTCCACGCACGGCGAGACAGCCAGAAGTGCACACAGATATCAGTTTAGTGTTAAGCAGGTAAATGTGCATTTGCAATGGGAACACTTGCGTTCAAATGTTTGCCCAAACATGACGGACATCTTGTTCAATGAATATCCAGTTTCAAATATATATTTTTATATTTCAACAGCAATGATTAGGGACATTATGGTAAACTGCATTGCAAGGAAAGACATACTCTGGGATGTTGATGAGGCTATGTGGACAGACAGACGCCAAAGAGTAAATTTAAGCAGTTTATTGATATTGTTAACTGCTTTATTTTAGTGATTTATATAATGCATCATCTTCCAATAGCTATTTTTTTATGACTATCTATTTTCATAACAAAGGCGAAGTGATATTTTTATTCTTCCTTGTATTTTTTGACACTGTTGATATTTGCACAGCAGTTGGTATGTTTATCAAACACTTTTTTTTGCCATTACATGTATAGTGACAATAAAAAACAATTGGGAACATGTTATTTTTCTGTGGAAGTTGGTTTCTCCTAACTTCTTCTAGCTGTCTCATTAAAAATTGCCAGAATTGAAAGCTTGTAGTTTGTATATTGATGGTTGTAGTCAGTATTTAGAGTGCCAGTAGGTAATAGCTGTTCAAACGAGCTTGTAATTAGTTTTCGTGAATTTACCTGGTTTCAAAAGAGTCATTTTAGTTTTGACTGTCTTTGAGCATTTTGCAAGAAATATACAGTATATTGTTATGGTAGACCGTGTAAGTATGGTGACAGAAGTTTCAGTTATGAAAACACATTCTTCTCATTAGATGAGAAGTTGTTCTGTTTTGATGGACTATTTTCAATTCTGGTAATGTTAGTGCATTTTGCCAAAGATATTTAACGTTTAGGCTAGTGTGTTTTTGTTTTTATGAATATGTTATTGTTTTGATAAAATGTTTTCTGTCTCAAAACAGTGGGTTAAGCAATCGAGTAAAACTGTAACTTTATTGGTAAAAATGTATAAAGATTAACTATTGGTGGCAGAAACTCAGTAACCGAAGCGAGTGCAAAAGATTTCATGGGGAAAACTACCAAGCACTGTATGAGAGCTTTTCCTCAAGTTTTAAGGCTTGGGCAGACAAGGATGGATTATTTTATATCAACTTCTATTCTATTGACCATTGAGAGCTAATGCTCTCTCTCAGAGCCTGTGTGCGAGGGTGGGTGCAGCTCTTTCTCTTACACGCTGCTGCACCAGGCAGCTCTCACTCACACAGAGAGAGAGAGAGAGAGAGAGAGAGAGAGAGAGAGAGAGACCCTGCTCCTATAGTGACAATGGCGGAGAGAACTAAACGTTCAAAAGTATTGTTAAACATCAATAGTCGATGCTGACAATGCTGGTTACAACAAGTGCGACAAGTATTTTGCATTAAAGGGTGGAAACACAAGCAATCTCGCAAAACATCTAGCTTAAGTGCATAACATACAGGCGGAAAAATGCAGTTTTCAACTGCTCATCTATGTTAAGGTGTGCTAGCATCGCAAGTAGAAGCCTTGAGTCCACACCCAGTGTTAACAACAATTAGCGTAGTGAGCGGGCGTAGTGAGCATTTAGGGCCGCCTGGCTCTGGTGTGGATATTACTGTCTTCATCATTAGATGTATTCATTTTTCTCCTCTATTGCTCTTTTGTTTTGAGGAAAATGAATCGGTTAAACAGGCGATGGATTAATTGATAGAGAAATAGTCAGTGGTAGCCCTACAGTAGTCTGATCTAAACATAATTACTGTTTTAAACTTATCCAAGCATCTGCATGTATGTGCAGGTCAGGTTTGAGTCAGACCTTTCGTGGCCTGTAGCGAAACTGAACATCACTGGCTGGGAGCAGAATGCCCAGACCCGCTCGGCCAGAGTCAAGAGTGACCTTCTCTTGGCCTTCCACCACCTCCATGTCAAAGTAGAGGAAAACTAAAGACAGGAATTGCTTGATCTCGTTCAGGGCAAAGTATCTCCCAGGACACTTGCTGGAGCCCGAGCCAAAAGGCATGAAATAATACTTAAGCTTCTGGTTTTGCACGTAAAAGTCCGTCTTTTTCTTTCCGTCTTTGACAAATCGATCATACTTGAAAGCCTGTTGGGAAGACATATATATTTATTATTATATTGCGGAGTAATATTTTTTATATACTGCCGTGATAAATGTGTTTTTTTAGATCAATAACATTTTAGAGCACAATGATATAATCAGCTCTTTAACTTTCTGACTGCAAGTTATCGATGACCCTGTTGTGACATTAGCTTGCATGAGTTGGCCATCTGAAGGCTGGATGGATTACATTTCTGAGTCTATACAACACACTCATTAGTCTAACCTAAAGCAAACAAACAAATCTGAGGCTTCACTTCTCACAACTCCCTACTAGATCAATGGAGGCTTCACTCCTCACAACTCCCTACTAGATCAATGGAGGCTTCACTCCTCACAACTCCCTACTAGATCAATGGAGGCTTCACTCCTCACAACTCCCTACTAGATCAATGGAGGCTTCACTCCTCACAACTCCCTACTTGATAAATGAATGCACGGCACCTTTGCAGGGCAGACCGGCACAGTCGTTCCTTTGATATATTTTCTGTAATAACCAGAGGCGATGGTAACTGGCTTATTCAGGTAACTTTGGGTGTCACGTCATGATTAAACCACACTGCAAAAGGTGGATAAGCTTTACCCAAGGTATGCTGTTATGGTAATTTACGCTGCATCTCTAAATTGCTCCGAGCAGGTTATCTTTGTGGTTATCTGATGTTAACCGTAATAGGGAGCTTTAAAGCATGTGGACTGCAAATTCATTGCACTGCATAGTGTTTTAAAACAGTTTGAATAGACACAAATTAAAGATTCAGACCAACAAAAACATTGTCATTAAAGATTAAAGGAAAACTATGGGCAACTTTTTGTTAACGTATTATCGGTTAATTTCTTCAGATAGCACATTGTAATGTCTATGGGAGAATGAAGAAATCGCAGTACAGATCAGTCCTCTTGGAAGTCTCAATATTTAACACTCATTTTGTCTGCCACCAGGTACAATCGATGACTTTACTCCAAATGTGGGCCTTTCTTCCTGATTTAGTAATGCACTTCCTTGTGCCATAAAGCAATTCGTCAGTTTTGCAAGAGATTTTGCTCGGTGGCAGACAAAATTAGTGTCAAACATTAAGTCTTCAAGAGGACCGATCTGAACCACAATTTTTTCATTCTCCCACAGAGATTACAATGTGCTATCAGAAGAAATTAATTGATAATACGTTATTGATAATACATTATTAACAAAAAGTTGCCTATGGTTGCTTTAAGTTAACACAGAATCAACTAACGGGCATCTTAGAAGTACCATTTAACACCTATTTAGGGAAGCGGAGTTTGTCAACCCTGACTTTCCTCGATAACCCTGTGTTAAATCTGAGTGTTAAACATTAAACTCCCTTCGTAATACAGGCCTCTGAAAGAGTCTCAGTCGGTTGCATCGGTTTAAATGAAATAAACAATAACAAACAGACAACATACACACAGCATACATCAGCTTCTCCGCTAGTGATGTGTGTGAATCAGGCAAAGTTATGTACACCACAAAAGAACATTCTGCACAAGTATTTGTACCGTAGGCTCGTGGTAAATATCTGAATCCATGTGCGTGCTTTGGGGATAAAGGGCAATAACGTCTCCTTTTCTCACTGCAACAGAGTGCACGTCGTCTAGCCGTAGGTGAAAATCCTCTTGGGCCACGCGAATGTTCATGGAGGCTGAAGATAGTCGGAGACTTTCATTTATTGCGCTGTCTGTGAAAACAACGAAAGTAAGTTCAAATATAGCTGCAAGCAATTCCGGGGTCCAAGCAGCAGGCCAAGCAGCACACCAAGCAGCAATATCTGTTTGCGTTCAAGAGTAATGAGTGTTTAAAAGGGATTTTTCTGGTATAGCGCCCCCACAAGGCCGATTGGAGCCAGACACAGCATATGTCCTTTTCTCGTCTTACCAATGATGTGAACCAAATTTGGTAACAATTGTGCATTCGGTTGTGTAGATACTCCTTCACTTACTATTAAAGTGAAAGCCGCAGGACGTTGTTGGCATAAGACATCTGCTGTGTTTTGAAATGTCAGAATATATTTTATAATTAATGATGGGCACCATCCACAAAGGGTGGCTGGGCTCAGCCTTAGAGATAGGGTAATGAGCTCGGTCATCTGGAGGTAGCTCGGAGTAGAGCCGCTGCTCCTTCACGTCGAAAGGAGCCAGATGAGGTGGTTCGGGTATCTGATTAGGATGCTTCCTGGGCGCCTTTCTTTGGAGGTTTTCCGGGCACGCCCTACTGGTAGGAGACCCCGGGGTAAACCCAGAACACACTGGAGAGATTGTATATCTCATCTGGCCTGGGAACGCCTTGGGATCTCCCAGGAGGAACTGGAAAACATTGCTGGGGAGAAGGACGTCTGGACTACCCTGCTTAGCCTGCTGCCACCACGACCCGGCCCCGAATAAGCGGCGGGGAATGGCTGGATGGATGGACTATCCACAAATGATACCTGGGAAGTTTCGTGGAAATTCATAAAACGGCCTAAGACTAGTTTTCAAAAGGTTATTCAGAAAAATCTAAATGGCGGACAATCTAGTGGGCAGAAATGAAAATGGCCTATGGCAAAGGTGCTCAGCATCTGCTTGTGCTTCATCCACTACCTGATTCATGTCTATGAGACAATTGGGGCCAAAGTAACAAGCGTTTGGAAATCGCAACTTTGACCCAATGGTGAAGCAAGAGGGATGGGTATATGGACCAGCATAGGCAGTCAAGTACTTGTCTGAACACATGCAAACTCCATTTATTTACAAATTCATTAATTGCTATGTTGAAATGTATCATAACCTAGATGTAGCCTACATTCTTAACAGGGGCGCCAACTTTTCAGAAAACCTTTGCTTGAGAGACAACTAGCACGGCAATTTGTTTTGGAGCTCGGGGTCATTTTATATCATTTATTAGTTTTTGTACAAAGAAAAGAAAATAGAGCACTGTCCGATTTCCCCCCCCCGCTTTGGATTCCCTGCCAAAGGAATAGCTAATGGATGGATTGATTCCGCAAGTGCTGGAAGTGCTAGAAAAGTCAGAACGGACATATCGGCGTTGTTTCCTCATTCAGATGTTTATTGAGAATGATTTCAAAACAAAGATACAATTTCAATAAAACATTTCTTTATCTTTCCTTTATCCATATGTGTATTACATTTTACACTTAGCCTTAAAGTGCATTACTGTTGTCTTTCCTAAGCAACATCTTATATAGATAGACTTCATATTTTGTTATTTTGTCTTCCTCAAAGCTGTTTCCTGCTGCCTCTGGTCATGGCGGTCTAGCTTGAGACGAAAGGACCGTTCCAGCTTACAACACAGTGCACCGCCGTAGTAGTCGTGTCCAGCCACTACAGCACAACGTGTCCTATCTAGTTCATTGATAAAGTTGACATGTTTTCATATTTCGCAGCAGATGCAATCAGATTATTCACTACATAAAATTGTTTTTTTTACAGGTTACTCAGGTCTTCTAAATGAAAAAACTCTATAGGCCTATGGTCCGCAAAACGTAGTGTTGCCAGGCAATACTTGTTTGAGAAGTAGTATTGGCATGGCAATACTGACGGCGGCAGCCGTGTGGCCCCCTACACACAGCTGTCTTTACACCAGAGATGTGTCCCCCTACACACAGCTGTCTTTACACCAGAGATGTGTCCCTACACACAGTTGTCTTTACACCAGAGATATGTGTCCCCTACACACAGCTGTCTTTACACCAGAGATGTGTCCCCCTACACACAGCTGTCTTTACACCAGAGATAGTATGTGTCCCCTACACACAGCTGTCTTTACACCAGAGAGATGTGTCCCCTACACACAGTTGTCTTTACACCAGAGATGTGTCCCCTACACACAGTTGTCTTTACACCAGAGATATGTGTCCCCTACACACAGCTGTCTTTACACCAGAGATATGTGTCCCCTACACACAGCTGTCTTTACACCAGAGATATGTGTCCCCTACACACAGCTGTCTTTACACCAGAGATAGTATGTGTACCCTACACACAGCTGTCTTTACACCAGAGATAGTATGTGTCCCCTACACACAGCTGTCTTTACACCAGAGATAGTATGTGTCCCCTACACACAGCTGTCTTTACACCAGAGATAGTATGTGTCCCCTACACACAGCTGTCTTTACACCAGAGATATGTGTCCCCTACACACAGCTGTCTTTACAGCAGAGATATGTCTCCCCTACACACAGCTGTCTTTACACCAGAGATGTGTCCCCCTACACACAGCTGTTTTTACACCAGAGATAGTATGTGTCCCCTATACACAGCTGTCTTTACACCAGAGATAGTATGTGTCACCTACACACAGCTGTCTTTACACCAGAGATATGTGTCCCCTACACACAGCTGTCTTTACACCAGAGATATGTGTCCCCTACACACAGCTGCCTTTACACCAGAGATAGTATGTGTCCCCCTACACACAGCTGTCTTTACAGCAGAGATATGTCTCCCCTACACACAGCTGTCTTTACACCAGAGATGTGTCCCCCTACACACAGCTGTTTTTACACCAGAGATATTTGTCCCTCGGCACATAGTTTTAGTGTGTCTAATAATCTTTATAAGCCCGGCAATCACTAATCAACCAATCAGGACGGTTGTTGCAAGGAGGGGTGCCTACCTGCCTGTCAATCACCTCACGTGCACACTCCTCCATAAAAGCACGGCTGAATCAGTGCATTTTGAGCATGTCTGAGCATGCAGGCATGTGTAAACACCATTAGAAGGGAGGGGTTAGTAAAGGAATAGGTGAGATCAAGAGACTCAGGAGGTTGGTTTTTTGGGCTGTTGTGATTACAGTTTTTCACAATTGCTAAAACACTAAATCTTCGTTCCTACTCTCACCTATGGTCATGAAGGGTGGGTCATGACCGAAAGAACGAGATCGCGGATACAAGCGGCGGAAATGAGCTTCCTCCGGAGGGTGGCTGGCATCTCCCTTAGGGATAGGGTGAGAAGTTCAGCCATTCGTGAGGGACTCGGAGTAGAGCCGCTGCTTCTTTGCGTAGAAAGGAGCCAGTTGAGGTGGTTCGGGCATCTAGTAAGGATGCCACCTGGCCGCCTCCCTAGGGAGGTGTTCCAGGCACGTCCAGCTGGGCGGAGGCCGCGGGGCAGACCTAGGACCAGGTGGAGGGATTATATCTCCACACTGGCCTGGGAATGCCTTGGAATCCCCCAGTCAGAGCTGGTTAATCTGGCCCGGGAAAGGGAAGTTTGGGATGCCCTGCTTGAACTGCTACCTCCGCGACCCGACCCCGGACAAAGCGGATGACGATGATGATGATGATAAAACACTAAATCCCATTCTCTGAACCAAATCATCAGTGGCCTGAACTAATTTGTCAAATCAATCACTTTTGGCAAAACTTTAAACAAGTTTAGGTAGTTAGACACGATGTGCAAAACTATTACACTCTTTTTGCAAAACTCTAAACACATTCTCATTCACTACAACACAGTGTGGCAAAATGGTAAACATTGACGGCAAATGTTAAAGACAACTGTGTAGTTTACATCGTGTACACACAATGACTCAAAATTCTTCACACTTGTTTCAAATGATGTGATCAAACCAATTGAATAAGCCAGATTATAGTTTTTCACAACTGCTCAAACACATTTCTTGAAACTTTCTACCATTTTCTTAAAACTTAAAATGTTTGGCCAGTTCGCTAGACTTGCATACTGCACCTTTACGTTTCCAAACACATTGCCCAACAACCCATCCCAAATGCTTACATGGAGCATCTAAAGAAAAATTATGTTGGTCATATATGTTGGTCAATTATGGATATCAATATATTTCAAATAGCCCTATATGACGTCAACCTACCTAGATATAGAAAATGGTCTAGTTGTTCTCTGGTTAGGGAAACATCCCTGCTGTAAATGTCTTCTATGTTTGACAAGTTCAACACACTGTGGATCTCTTCAGACACTGCCGACAAAGCATCTTTGTGCGTCACGAGGTAATACATGGCCCAGAATGTGGCAGGGACTGTGTTGCCAACAGACGCCCATAAAATAGCAAAATGATGAGCTGAAAGAAAAGGAGTAGAAATGGGTTGTTGTTTGAGGATTCAAGGAAGTTTAAAAAAGTCTCTAAAAAGAATTACACACACACACACACATATATATATATATATATATATATATTCTTTTTACAGACTTTCTTAACTTCCTTGAATATATATACAGTATATATATATATTGAATATTTTGGATGTGGATAACACATGGTTTGAGATGTACTTTATGTGAGTAAACAAATCAAAGGGATATTTTAGGGTGCACTACATTGTTTGAAATGTCATGTTGTACAAGGAATATTTTCTGGAACAGATGCTGACACATTCAATCTTAAAGGAAATTAACCTGCTTTATCCCAATCTCCCAGCGAGTCATACTGCTCACCTGCTTTATCCCGATCTCCCAGCGAGTCATACTGCTCACCTGCTTTATCCCGATCTCCCAGCGAGTCATACTGCTCACCTGCTTTATCTCCCAGAGAGTCATACTGCTCACCTGCTTTATCCCGAGTCATACTGCTCACCTGCTTTATCCCGATCTCCCAGCGAGTCATACTGCTCACCTGCTTTATCCCGATCTCCCAGCGAGTCATACTGCTCACCTGCTTTATCCCGATCTCCCAGCGAGTCATACTGCTCACCTGCTTTATCCCAATCTCCCAGAGAGTCATACTGCTCACCTGCTTTATCCCGATCTCCCAGCGAGTCATACTGCTCAAATATCTCAGCCCTGTCTCTAATGAACTGGGATTGGTTAGACCACTGAGACATCTTCTGGCGTAGGAAACATCCAATGAGCTTCTCCCGTATGGCTTTGGTCCTCCCCAGAAGCCAGATAGGAATGCGGGCAATCAGAAAAGGGAACATGTTATCAAATTTGACAAAGTCCTTCAAGAGTCCCTTCATTCCACTGTGTCGGCGAGCATTGGCCGGTTTGCCATATATAGTAAGAAAGGTAGCCTCAAACATGACAGAATTGCAGAACTCATACAGATTGTCTGTCCTCCATTCATCCTCGGGTCCTAACTGCACTCTTTCCTTATTTAGGTAGTCCTGACGGAATACCAGCATGAGGTTACTCATCATGCTTTCTGTCAGTGAAGTAAGGTTGTCACCCTGGAGAAGGCTGAAGGATCTCTGGATCTGCTCATGCATGCCAGGGAACTTGCCACTGTGCAAAGGAGGATAGCCAAAAGTTACCGGAGCAACTTGGTCTGAGAACTCGTGAAAGTCCAATTGCCGTTTATGCCTGATGACATTTGGGTAAAGCAACGGGTTCATGATGAAAGTCATGTATTTTCCTAAGGGAAAAATATGGGGTTCTTTATTTAAGGCATGAATGGATACACAGAGTTGTAGATAGTAGTGATTTGTGGATTACAAATTTCATTGAATAATTTGATAACCCATTTGACTATAATTCTTCGGAATATTGTAACCTTTCCATAAGATAATTCCGTAAGACGTAGGATAGCGAGATACAGTACATAATTTTTCATCATTAACCAAATCGTATTATTAGCGAGTACCAACCTGCAATAAGCACAGTAAATATGTCTCCATGTTTTTTCTTATGTGCTGCTAAAAATAGATGGGCATCCTTTCCAAATTCCAAAGCTTTCCCAAGGAAAGGGATCAAGCCTTTGATAAGAGGAGGCTCATCGTCTCTTCTGAAAATTGGTCAAGAAAACATTCAAATATGTATAATGGACAATGAAATGCATTGAACAGATATACTACTAGGGATGTGCGCGACTAGTCGACTAGTCGGTTAAACGTTGCTGCCATTGCTAGTCGGCACCAGAAATACTAGTCGGTTATTATTATATTTATGTAGACCTACTCATTTAAATTACATATTGACATGGCTTGCACTGAAACGTGTGTCTTCATAGTCAAATGTTGCAATTTCAAACGAAAATCACTTACTAATGTTAACAGTGCTGGCCAAAAAAAATTTGGGAAAAAAATAAACTAAACTGTACGGCCCGCAAAATAAACCAGCAAGGAGGAAATTGGGACAAATAATGACGTCACGAAAAACAGCGTAGTTTGTCTATATGGGGAGGCTGCAGACCTGGAGGCCTAGACAGCCTGAGTCCCCTTAGACAGCCTGAGTCCCCTGTAGTATACTTATCGTCCAGTTGGTTGCGGAAATATGCTAATTCCTAAAAATTTATTTAATTAAAATGATTGTAGCCACAGTCCCCATACCGTTTAGGACACTGACAGATAACCATATGCGGTCCAAACGTAAACGTATACATTAATAACCGTCTGTACAATTAGCTTTCCTTTGCGATTGTTTAGTGAATTAAAATAAACATATTAAGATATGAGATGAAGTATGCTGCAGCGGTCGATACGTATACATTAATAACCCTCTGTAGACTGACAAATTGATCTTCGTTAATAACAGTCTCTAGACGTTGACCATTTTTTTTAACGATATTTAGCTTCACATTGAAATGTTTTTTTAAATTTATATATAAACGTTTAATTCAAATATGAGATATGAAGTATGCTTATTAAGATGATATATAGATGCTGCACTGATTGTACAATGTAATGAAAAGTGAAAAATGCTATTTATTAAAAAGGCTGCCTTAGTGTTTTAGCATATAGTTATAGCCACTTATGATTTTTTGATACACAGGAGCCAAGTGCAATTGAGTGATCCATGTAGTTTCAGTTCAGAATTTATATATAAACGTTCCATTCAAATATATAACCCCTCAAGACATACAGTGTAATGATATGCACCATTGATTAAATATCTGCTGTACAACTCACTATTGTTTGTCATACATCTACAGAACAGAATTCTGCATAGCATTTTACAAAGACAAACAGTTCATCCTTTTCTAAAATTAAAAGGAAAAAAGAAAGAAAGACAACTTTTTCGTGACCTATTTGGTATTTATTAAATCTTTATTTCCTCCATGAAATTTATGTACATGAATAGGCCTAATTGTACATTTGTGTTTGGTGTGTTCACACATATCCAGCGTATACTCAAATGATGCTCCAGAATCAATGTGGAGTAAGTTTCTATGCGGTGTAAACGGGGTCAGAGAAATATCTTACCCGAAGAAGCCATCTCATGTATGGGAGCTAGAGACAGATAGCAGAAAATGGAAAATATAAATACATATAAAAAAGGTCAGAGGGTTAGAGAGATAGCTAAGGGCAGAGGAGGTTGGAAAGGTCTATGTATACATTAGACAGGTCTAATGCATTTCGAGTAAACAAACTACATCTTTAGCTAACAACATGTCGGACTGCAGATTTCACTTCCTAAACTGACTAAGAATTTACAAATTGTCTGCATATTCACTTAACAAGATCGATTACTTCAGCTAAAATACATTTTCATGCCCACAAATTATTAAAGTTGGTAACGTAGATAACTAGGCTAATACTGCGTTGGAGATAATGCGTGGTGCAAGTAAAAACTTTGAAATCACGAGATATATCGCAATAAAGAGATATCAACCCTATGCGAGTTTCTTTAAATAACCCATAATAACATTAAGGTACTGCTGAACAACAATCATTTTAATAAATACATTTTTAGGAATTAGCATACCTCTATCTTGTGTAGCTTCTTCTTCGTCTTCTTTTGGTTCTTTATTGGCGGTTGGCAAACCAGTTTAAGGTGAATTACCGCCACCAACTGGACGATAAGTACACTACAGGGGACCCAGGCTGTCTAAGGGGACTCAGGCTGTCTAGGGCTCCAGGTCTGCAGCCTCCCCCTTCTCTAGTTTGGCAGTGCTCTAAACTTCTAGATAATTGGAATGAGGGAATAAGGTTGTATTGTGGGCTGTGTCAGAATTAACTGGCATGTATAGTCACTAGACCGGAGCAACGCGTAACCACAATCAGCATGTGGACATTAACCTGCAAATAGAGAAGGCTGCTAGTTCTAGCCAAACTCTGCACACACATCATAACATAATTTACCGCCCCAACCCGCAGACGCTATGATTACGCTAGCATAACTCTACTCATTCAATGTTGACACCCACGGATTGGAATATGCTGCTGATCTATGTAAAAATGTATTCACATTTCAAACGTCAGATATTATTTTCCACCTAACTAAATGTCTTCAGTGTAGGGTTGTTTTCGACGCAGTATCAAAACAATGTAGCGCTGTCTTTCAGCTTGTCACATTAACTTTTCGTCCACTCCCTCGCGTATGGAATGAGATTTGTGCCAAAAGTCTACAAAAGGAAAAGCAAAATCCACAAACAAAAAATAAGATAACCAAAAGCATTCGTGCATATATGGATGATATGACAATATTGACGACAATGGCTCAGTGTACTAAAAGACTGCTAATCAAACTTAATGATAACCTTAAATGGGCTAGAATGAAAGTAAAACCAAGCAAATCCAGAAGCATATCTGTTGTTAAGGGAAAATTGTGCAACAAAATTTTCTTCATAGATGAGGATCCAATTCCAACCGTGATCGAAAAGCCTGTCAAAAGCCTCGTAAAATGGTACAATGCTACCCTTAAAGACTCGGAGCAGGTGGAGGAATTAAGGATAGAACTGAACAGAGGCCTAGAGAACATTGAGAAGTCAGGGTTGCCCGGAAAGCTAAAACTATGGTCCCTACAGTTTGGACTTCTACCCCGGCTCATGTGGCCATTGACAGTGTATGATGTACCCATCACTAGAGTTGAAAAGCTAGAAAGAAGAGTCAGCTTTTATGCTAGGAAATGGCTTGGGGTGCCACGGTGTCTTAGTAGCCTGGCTCTTTACGGGAAAGGAGCTCTGGAACTGCCGCTTACCGGGCTACAGAGGAATTTAAGTGCATTAAAGCTAGATTAGAGTTGACACTTGCGGAATCCCAAGATAGTATAGTAAGAAAAGCGGCACCCACATTGGCAACCGGACGGAAATGGAATCCAAAAGAGGCCGTACTGCAAGCAAAAGCAGCCCTTAAACATACGGAAATAGTAGGACAAGTACAACATGGACGAGGAGGATTTGGACTTGGTACAAGTAAACCGAGATGGTCAAAAGCAACCCCTTTGGAACAATGCAAATTAGTGATAGAACAGATACGTAAGCAAGAGGAAGCAGTAAGGAGCACTAAAACTGTCTCACACGCCAAACAGGGGCGATGGGTGAACTGGGAAAGTTTGGAGCAGAGGAAAATTACCTGGAAAGACTTGTGGGGAATGGAATCCACAAGAATTAGCTTCATTGTTAGGGCAACCTACGACATACTGCCAACACCAACAAATCTCACCCAATGGGTAGGTGAGGATCCAACTTGCCCCCTCTGTGGCGGGACGGCTAATCTCAAACACATAATGGCTGGGTGCAGGACGAGCCTTACTCAAGGAAGATACACCTTGTGCCAGAATCAAGTACTAAAATGCTTGGCGGAAGCAATAGAGCATAGGCGCTCAACAGTTAATGCCCTGCCAATTGGAGCAGAGGGCGACATGCACCACATTCGCTTTGTCAGGGAGGGAGTTCCGGCAAAGAAGAATTATAGAGCAAAACAAAGCTCAGGGCAGCTGAGGGGAGCATGTGATTGGAAAACGCTTGCTGATGTCGGCCAACAACTGAGAGTCCCATCGGAGATTGCAACAACCAACTTAAGACCATACTTATTACTCTGGTCTAACACACAGCAAATTGTTTATTTTATAGAGCTAACAGTCCCGTGGAAAGAAGCAATCGACGAGGCTTACGAAAGAAAGAAACTCCGCTACAGCGAATTAGCAGCTGAAGCAGAACAGCGAGGTTGGAGAACAAAGGTGTGCCCTGTGGAAGTTGGATGCCGTGGATTTGTGGCAATATCAACTACCAAACTACTTAAGGAGTTGGGGATCTGCAGCAAAGATTTGCGCCAGACCATTAAAGCTATATCAGATATAGCAGAAAGAAGTAGCCAGCGTGTTGTAGTGTTTGACGAGTGCCCTCTCCGGGGTGGGATTGAGTTGCTGCCCCAAGCGAGGGAGTTCAAGTATCTCGGGTTCTTGTTCACGAGAGAGGGAAAAATAAAGCGTGAGATTGACAGGCGGATTGGTGCAGCATCAGCAGTAATGCGGGCGTTGTACCGGACCTTCGTGGTGAAGAAGGAGCTGAGCCGAAAGGCGAAACTCGCGATTTACCAGTCAGTCTACGTTCCAACCCTCACCTATGGTCATAAGCTTTGGGTAGTGACCGAAAGAATAAGATCGTGAGTACAAGCGGCTGAAATGTGTTTCCTCCGTAGGGTGGCTGGGCTCAGCCTTAGGGATAGGGTAAAGAGCTCGGTCATCCGAAGGGAGCTCGGAGTAGAGCCGCTGCTTCTTCGCGTCGAAAGGAGCCAGATGAGGTGGTACGGGCATCTGATTAGGATGCCTCCTGGGCGCCTCCCGTTGGAAGTTTTCCGGGCACGCCCTACTGGTAGGAGACCCCGGGGTAGACCCAGAACACGCTGGCGAGATTATATATCTCGTCTGGCCTGGGAACGCCTCAGGATCCTCCAGGAGGATCTGGAAAGCGTTGCTGGGGATAGGGACGGCTGGAATACCCTGCTGAGCCTGCTGCCACCGCGACCTGGCCCCGGATAAGTGGCGGAAAATGGATGGATGGATGGATGGAAGTAGCCAGTGGCTGTGGCTGAAAAGGAAGGATCCTATATGGGCACAAAAGTAAAGAACATCATGCTAAAAAAAACAAGAAAGGATTAAACTCAGGACAAAGGTATAAAAGGTAAGTCTTTCCTGCAGAGCGTCATTTATTAAGCCTGCAGGAACAGAGCAGGGAAAGATTATCTTCTTTTCAGGTGGTAAGTATCTCTGCAGAGTTGGCATTGAAAGCCTGCAGGAGTAGGAATTAGGGATAGGTATAGGGATATCTCAGTTTAATAAATAACTTCTCACTTTTTTGTTTGTTTATTTAAAATAACTGGCCGTGCCGAGAGCGGATATAGAGGGGGGTGGCTCTGAGACGTCATTGCTCACCGTTAAACCTTCTGGAGGTGTCGTGGGCTCAAATTAACGAAACATCTGGGATGGAGGGTGCCCACTTGAAAACCCCAATGACATATCTGCTCTCAATCCAAGTCCATTCTAAAATATTGTCTTTTGAAGTGATTATCGTGGAATATGGCAAAATGGATATTATAACATCCTATCCTGTGTATATTGAAACAGCTTGTCACGTTAACTTTTCGTCCACTCCCTCGCGTATGGAATGAGATTTGTGCCAAAAGTCTACAAAAGTAAAAGCAAAATCCACAAACAAAAAAGAAGATAACCAAAAGCATAACTAAAATCCAAAAGCAAAAAAAAAGACAATCTAAAAGAAAAACAAAAATTCAAAAGAAAAATATAAGAAAACTATAAGCAAAACTAAAATCTAAAATAAAATAAAAATAATTAAAAAAATAAAACAAAATATTTTTAAGTTAGATCTTACAAATCTATATTTGTTTCTTATTGTTTTCAGTTTAGTAATTTTAATCCACTGTTTTCTTAAGCGTGTTTTTTTTTGTGTGGTTGTAGATCAGGTTTTGCTTTTGGATTTTTTTCTTTTTGGCACAAAAATCACGTGAGGGCGGGGTTTAGAAGATGATTTCTATTGGCCCATTGTAGTTGGAGTGACAGCTAATTTTTCGCCGCAAACACACCCATTCTTGCTTCATCATCATGCGCTTGAAGTCTTTGAACAGCAAAGCAGCAAATGGTACTAGAGCGCTAGTGGCAGTGCCGATTCTTCAGAATAGATCATTTTTGACCAGGCTCTGCCTCTTTTTCTTACGTATGCTAACAGTGTGGAGGAGTTGTCCAAGGGTCAGGAAGTCATCATAGAGGGTGTGAAGTTTGACTCAATTTTCAACCGACTGAGACATTTTCATGCCAACCAGGCCTCCCTCCATGTCTAGGGCATGATCTGTTTGAGGGGATTGTGTCAGTTGATCTTGCATTTTGTATCAAGAACCTGGTATCTGTTGGGAAACACTTTTCATACGTTCAGCTGAATAGGAGCATATCTCAGCTGAAGTTCCACAGCAGTGATGCTAGTAACCGCCCATGTGAGGTGAGGTCAGGTGGGAGTGCTGCTCAGAACTGGTGCTTCTTGCGGCTTCTCCCTATCCTTGTTGGTGATCGGATCAAGAATCCTTTGGAAGACCAAGCCTGGCAGTTGTGCCTTAAGCTCAGGGAGATAGTAGAGCTGATTTGTGCACCTAAGATCCATGCCAACCGAGTGGCATATCTCAAGATTCTCATCAGGGAATATCTCCAGTCTAGAGTGGCTCTTTTTCCAGACAAACCTGCCAAGCCAAAACACCACTTCCTACTCCACTATCCAGATCTCATACTAAAATTTGGTCCTCTCATTCGCCTCTGGACACTGCGCTTTGAGAGTAAACACACATATTTTAAGCAGTGTGCACGGAAGCTCCGCAACTTCAAAAATCTTGGTAGCACTTTGGCAGAAAGGCACCAGTTGCTGCAAGCTTATCTTCACTGTGGGAATATTTTTCCTCCTATTCTCCAAATAGGCAAATGAATTTGATGGCCAAATATTCAATGCAGCAATTCAGGAAGCTGTGAGGTTCAAGGGCTTGACTAAAGACACCACGATAGAAATGGCTACTGTGACATACAATGGCACAACATACAGAAAGGGCATGACTGTTGTCCTTGATGTCTACGATAGTCGCTATGTGCTTGGTAAGATTGTTCTAATAATTGTCAAACAGGAAAAGGTTCATTTTGTGTTGAGAGATATCAGTCAGTGCCAGTGTTGGACCTTGGTGTGCACTGCTTACAGCTTGACTGTGAGACTTGGTATGTTTGTGTATGTGCCAACAGTCTTGCTGACTATTACCCTTTGCCTGTGTATAGGCGGTTTGATCTCGATCTGGCTGTGCTCCATCATTCTGTCTGTCTAGGGGAAAAGTGATGGAGGACATCATAAGAGACACCCTTCCCCGTCTGGATGGTGAGACGTTGGAGACTCTACTTAAAAGATTTGTCCACAATGGGACTAAGGGAGGCTAGCGACTTCATGTACATCAAAGAGGATGACAGACATCTGCTGTCCATTGTTGATTGAAGAAAACTACTGCATAGATTCAACAACAGAGGTGAAATATTTAGTTAATGTACATAGCGTAAATAAATAGCCTATCTTAAATGTTGGTGTGCAGTCCAGAGATCCTATAGAGGACTTAAAAGAATGAAAAAGCGTGTAAAATAGATTTGCTAATTTAGATAATGGCGGCCAACTGAACAATCAGCCAAGGGACTCCGACATCACACTGACTCTGACACCAGTACCTGCAGCCTCTTCAGACATGGAGTCCACACTATCACCTCAGCACCCTATCCCTGTGCAGCACAGTACATGGACCTCAACATTGCAAGTACCTTGGGACAAGACCAGACTAAGTCTAAGAACACGTCTTGTGTTCTGTAGAGGGAGATACCAGAAGGGACAGACAGGGGGCACATGGTCAGAGTTGTTGTAGATACCATGAGAGAAATGTGTTTAAATCCCACTCTGAGTCAGTGTGCTGTAGTTGCAAAGAGCATCGTTGAACAATATACTAACAGTTTTGAAGACAGAACAGATGAAGGAGATCAAATGGGCAGTGGACACTTCACTTTGTGTTCACAACTGAAAACTAGAGTAGACAACCTGAACAGGAACAACACCCTTGCACAGCTAAGAACACCAAAAAGGCCTGCTGCGACGGTGGAGAATAGCCAGCCAGCACTATCAAGAAAATGTGCAAAAACAGACAGCTATGGCTGTATAAACTGGCAGCCGAGCGAGCTACCTGAGGGAGAAACAAGAGTCTCTATGTGAGAAGAAGGTGGAGCTTAAAAGCATTTTCACTCAAGAGGGCCAAAAAGGAGTAGATAGGGGGAGAGTGAACGAGCTGATGATGATCACTTATGAGCTCCAGCGTCGTGCCCTCAATGCAGTACCTGCACCCGACATGCACCAACTAAAGAGTGAATGGCCTTTACTGTTCATGAAGAGGTTCCTGATCCAGCATTTCACTACACTTACAGGCATTGAACAAGAATCAAGACTCAGGGAGTCCATTGCTGGAAAAGGAAAAAGGGTGCTCCAGTTCTTGAAAGATCAGCTGCTGCGCTGGAGAAAAGAGGTGAGGACAGTCCTCGCTGACATCGAAAGACAATCTGGAGATGTGGACCCCGGTCTAGCTGCCACCTTGGTGATGATGGCCTTTTTCAAAGACAAAGAAGATTCACTTTTCCTTCTGGCTGATGTAGGTAATTGTTTTATGATAATGCCATGGTAACACACGTTATTTAGACGTCTGTTGAGTTTTTACTTGTATTTTATTGTAGGGAAATTAATTTGGACACACTCCAATCAATCTGTTCAGATTTTGGAGAGTTAATTTCTCAATTAAATCTACAAGGACAGATTGATCGGAGTCCGACACAGCTTTTCTAATGAACTTTTTTTTTTAAGGACCAGGGATGCAAGTCAAACATGACAGAACAATCGTAATTGAATGTGCAAAACCCTCTTCATCCTTATTCTTAGTATTTGGCTTTCCAGTATTTGTGACGTCAGATCCAAGCACTGTTTGAAAAAGTCAACACAAAGGAAAAAAAACATACAGGTCACCACCATCCAGGCAGATGCGGAGACCCAGCTTTCCCTGCCCAGCACGCCAATGATAATCCTGCTGGGTAAGATTGCTATACTTGACTTGCACAATCATTAGGCTAACACAAGATGTCTTGCACAATCATTAGGCTAACACAAGATGTCTTGCACTATCATTAGGCTAACACAAGATGTCTTGCACTATCATTAGGCTAACACAAGATGTCTTGCACTATGATTAGGCTAACACAAGATGTCTTGCACTATGATTAGGCTAACACAAGATGTCTTGCACTATCATTAGGCTAACACAAGATGTCTTGCACTATCATTAGGCTAACACAAGATGTCTTGCACTATCATTAGGCTAACACAAGATGTCTTGCACTATCATTAGGCTAACACAAGATGACTTGCACTATCATTAGGCTAACACAAGATGTCTTGCACTATCATTAGGCTAACACAAGATGTCTTGCACAATCATTAGGCTAACACAAGATGTCTTGCACTACCAACACAAGACATTTTATTTAATCCCAAACTAGGACACACAGACTCAAACTAAGACTCAGAACATTTAAAGCAACAATGTGTATTTTTTCTATTAATAGGAGATTCCATTATGGCACCAAAGAAATGGATGCTGGCCTTGGAGGGGAAGTTGGTCGTAGAATCCAGTCACCTCCAGCTGGACTTCAATTCTGCCCTGGCTGTCTTCTTTGCATCATTTTATGTGTTTAACATCGAGTACCAACACGAGGCAGCTTCAACCCTGGAGTTCATCCAAAGGTAAATACTGTTCATCCATTGTACGTGGCTCACCAGCTGTTTCTTTACATGGCCAGCAGAGCATGCCTTTAGTAAAGGGGGAAGCCACCCACATTAAGAATTCATGTGTTATTCCTGTGCCTCAGGACCACTGACACTAACACAATTATGCCATAGGTTCCAGATTGTAGGATGAATTTTTACATTTTAGAAACACTTTCTCACTTGAATTTTAATCTGGACAATTACACTAAAGGACATTGACACTTTAGAGCTCAGAAACTCCTTTAATTAAATAATTTGCAACACAAATGTTTCTGGGTCAAAAGAGGGGTAAGAGTTCATTGATTTTATATTATATTTATAGATATTTATAATTTTATGTTAAATTAATGGCCTTCGGACACCAAATTTACACATCTCGTCTTCAACCCATTTACAGGTTTCTTGTCAGGAAAAATCCAGAAAATTCAAAGTGTACGTCCCGGTTCCAGATCAGCAGGAAGAGTGGGAAGATGGTTCAGAGGAAGACAATGGCCCTGAATCCACACGTCGCCTCATTCATCAGGGAGTGCTCTGAATACGATTGTCAGAATTATTAAGGTAAGAGTATTGTTAACTGGGTAAACACCAATGTCTTCTTAGTCAGCTAGAATGGTTGAATAACGTTAAAAACTTACAAAAATAAAACCTGTATTTCACAGTGCTACTGCACATAAAGTGCATTCTGTAAATCTGAGTCCAGTGACATTTTTTTGTTTGTTTTGGCTTTTTACTCCATCACATTGGATTTGAAAGGGAACGACTATGAGGTGAAAGTGCAGACTTTGAGCTTTGATTTGAGTGTGTTCACATCCATATCAGGTGAACTGTGAAATAAAGGGAAAGGAAAACTCTTTAATTTGTAAAGTACATTTACATATACCATGGAATGTCTCTTCTGCACTTAACCCATCATAACTATTTAGGAGAAGTGGGCAGCCACAGTGGCCGGGAACTGTACTTAAGTTCTAATACCAGTGCCTTGGTCCTCCTGTCACTAGAAGTGAGAGTACAGAGAAGTGCAATTTCAGTGACTTTTTCATGTCTGATTTCTCCATTGACTCCCATAGTAATATCTGACAGGAAAAAGTGACTGAAATTGCACCTATCTGTACTCTCACTTACAAAGACAGGAGGGTGATGATTTATATATTTTTTTTATAACCCGGGGACTGAACAACATAACACTCAGAAGTAAACTACATATCCCATGCTATGTTTGAGCATTCTGATGGACAGTCCCCTGTACACCTAAAATCCCATCAAGTCCCATTCAAATGGATTGAGGATCATTTGTCTCTGCTTTGTAAGCAGGAGAGAAAATAATTTCACAAATAACCACTTAACGATTTGCAACCAAATATTAAATATGATGATGTTATTTACGTTCATGTTAATTTGAACAATTACTTTTGGTCCCCTAAAATGGGGGGACTGTCTAAAAATGGCTACAATTACTACACGATTCACCTAATATGGATGTAAACACCCAAAAAAAGGTGAAAGTCTGCACTTTTATTTCATTGTCATCATTGCATTCCACTATTCTGGAGTGGAGTCAAAACAACATCAACATGCTTCACTGACTGGACTCTGACTTACGGACTGCACTCTGTGTATAGTCATTAAGAATCCCCTTTTCACCTGCTGTTACTGACTATATACAGACCCAGTGACCAACTGAGTAGCATATGTTGTCTTCTGTTTTGGTTGGTTGTGATATTTTCATACACTCAGCCTTTTAAAAATTCCTTTGTCTAGTGTGATCAGAGTGCAGAGCAGCCCTACTGGGTCTTCACATATTCACGTGTTTTGATAATGTGACTTAGGCTCGAGTGAGGGGAAAATGGAACGAGAGATGGGCCGGAGAATTGGAGCAGCGGGTGCGGTGTTGCAGTCGCTCTATCGCACCGTTGTGACAAAGAGAGAGCTGAGCCAGAAGGCAAAGCTCTCAATCTACCGGTCTATCTTCGTTCCTACTCTCACCTATGGTCATGAAGGGTGGGTCATGACCGAAAGAACGAGATCGCGGATACAAGCGGCGGAAATGAGTTTCCTCCGGAGGGTGGCTGGCATCTCCCTTAGGGATAGGGTGAGAAGTTCAGCCATTCGTGAGGGACTCGGAGTAGAGCCGCTGCTTCTTTGCGTAGAAAGGAGCCAGTTGAGGTGGTTCGGGCATCTAGTAAGGATGCCACCTGGCCGCCTCCCTAGGGAGGTGTTCCAGGCACGTCCAGCTGGGCGGAGGCCGCGGGGCAGACCTAGGACCAGGTGGAGGGATTATATCTCCACACTGGCCTGGGAACGCCTTGGAATCCCCCAGTCAGAGCTGGTTAATGTGGCCCGGGAAAGGGAAGTTTGGGATGCCCTGCTTGAACTGCTACCTCCGCGACCCGACCCCGGACAAAGCGGATGACGATGATGATGATGATGACTTAGGCTTTTTTTTTCCCTCAGTGATTGATTTGTGTTTTTAGTTTTTTTTGCAGGACTGCTCCATGTGATGCCCCCAACCCCTCCACCCTCCTCACCTGGCCCCCACCCTTCTCACCTGGCCCCCACTACCTTCACCCTCCTCACCTGGCCTCCACCGTCCTCACCTGGCCTCCACTACCTTCACCCTCCTCACCTGGCCCCCACCCTCCTCACCTGGCCCCCACTACCTTCACCCTCCTCACCTGGCCCCCACTACCTTCACCCTCCTCACCTGGCCCCCACCCTCCTCACTTGGCCCCCACTACCTTCACCCTCCTCACCTGGCCCCAACTACCTTCACCCTCCTCACCTGGCCTCCACCGTCCTCACCTGGCCCCCACCACCTCCACCCTCCTCACCTGGACTGCACCCTCTTCACCTGGCCCCCACCCCCTCATCCCTCCTCACCTGACCATCCTCCTCACCTGGCCCCCACCACCACCTCCACCCTCCTCACCTGGCCTTCACCCTCCTCACCTGGCCCCCACTCCCTCCACCCTCCTCACCTGGCCTCCACCGTCCTTACCTGGCCCCCACCCTTCTCACCTGGCCACCACCCTCCTTACTTGGCCCCCACCACCTCCACTCTCACTTAAGAAAGTAAGTAACACTGTAGGGGAACCAATCAGAGGATCTTCAATATTTTAACTGTTATTCTGTGTATGTTTAGATACTAACCACTTTAGTTTATCAATGTCATCATTTAGTCATTCTTTGTGGTACCGTCATTTTCATGTGTTTTAGACTAGTAAATACATAGAATTGCTTTGCAATCAACCCCAGCTGTGTCATGTCTTCGTTTTTATACAATAATTTATTCATGTAACATAGAACGTCACTACTTCAGAATTGAGACTAAAACATGACATTATTAAATTAATGCTAGATTGATTCGGTTTCCCGCAGAGCCGTGCTTAACCTAAGCTAAAATTCTGTGTGGTGGTGCTCCGTATACTAGGTAATTACCCTTCATCACCTTGATCGATTATAATATTAATTTATGAATTAATTGATAATCTACAAATTGATAAAGAGTAATTTACACACAAGAAGTAGTAAACCAGTAAAACCTACACCAAAAAATTTTTTTTTGTAATGTTATTGTTCTGTATTATAATGTTTTATGAAGATTGTTAATAATGTTGTTTTGTAATGTTATTGTTTGGTACTAGACTGATTTGTGAAGATTATTAATAATGTTGTTTTGTAATGTTATTGTTCTGTATTATAATGTTTTATGAAGATTGTTAATAATGTTGTTTTGTTGTGTTATTGTACTATACTGATTTGTGAAGATTATTAATAATGTTGTTTTGTTGTGTTATTGTTCTGTACTATACTGATTTGTGAAGATTATTAATAATGTTGTTTTGTACTATACTGATTTGTGAAGATTATTAATAATGTTGTTTTGTATTATACTGATTTGTGAAGATTATTAATAATGTTGTTTTGTTGCGTTATTGTTCTGTATTAGACTTTTTCCGATGTGTTCAAATTGCACAATAAATGTTTTGCTTTTTATGCACTAAAGTCTTCAATTGTCCTTTTCTTTATTTTACGTCAACAGCTAGTTAAGTGTTTTATTGTAATAAATACAGTAGTATATACTGTAGGTTATACAGTGGCACTGTAAAATAAATTACAGTAACGTTTCCGAAACAATATAATACTGCATTTCTTTATAGAGTATATGAAAAAAAACTGTATAATGCTGTATTCCATAGTAAAAACTAACAGTATTATACCGTACTTCATTTTACAATATACTACAAAACTACTGTAATTAGTTTTACGGTAATTTTCCTGCGGTATAAAATACAGCAGCTCCTGGATAATTCTTGCCAGTAAGTTACCGTTAATTTCACAATAAACTTTTTACAGTGTAACGTAGTTACTTTTTTAAAGCGGTAACGATTAACTGTAACTAGTTAAACATTTCCAGTAACTAGCACAACACGGGTGGTTTGGGGGGGTTGAGGTGACATTATAATTATGCTGCCCCCTCACCATCAGTCATTGCCCCCGTAGAGAATGCATTCTAGAACCGGGCCTGACACAATAACAGGGTTTAATAAATTAGCTGCCAATTGTTAAAAAACAAAATTTACGTAAACATTTAACAAATTAAAGTAATTTCACGGACCTATTTTGACTGGTTTAATGCCATACGTGCTTGTAGGCCTAGGCCTACTTTGTGATTTACACCCCTTAAGTTCTGAGTGTGTGTGAAGTCTCTGAAGTTCCAGCCCACATAGGTGTCCAAGCTAGTTAAAGTCTTTGTATTATTACACCAATGGAGTAAAGACTCTTGCTTGTTTCTGGCCTGCTTTAGGCTACACAGAAAACAGTATTGTAACTTGAAATGAAAATGATTAATTAGGCCTATGTAAAGAATTCAATAGGAAATCCTAACAGACTTTTCATAAAGGGCAGCAATGTTTAAAAAAAGTTTCATTGCTATCGCAATTTCAACATAGATGTCGAGAAGCAGGCACAGTAGCCACACTTATCTGGTGGACAAACTTTTTAAGTCCATAATGCATTTGTTAATTTAAAATTGACTGTACTTACCTTTTCCTTCCAAATCTTGGGAATAGGAGGTAAATCGAAAGAATGCCTAGCCACAAGAGTAAAACGAACACTACCATTTCCTTGATGGGGCTCGTCCTCGATGGGGTTCGCAAAATACGGTACAATATTTAAGGCTTCTGTTAAAGCTGAAACTTTTAGTCGTGTGATAGTAGGTTAGCACACTTCTCAACCAACGCAAACAAAAAGTACCAAAATATTTGTTTAGAAATAACGTTGGGTCTACTCAGCTTTATAGTTACTACACACAATCGTTGTTTAGAAAGAATGTCTAGAATTTAAAAAAAAAATGTTTGGTTCAAGACACTGGGTGCATCCCATAACACGATACTATTCAGCAGGGATGCGCGAGTACACCTTTATCTGTCCAACCAACTAAATGATACGTATCCGTACTCGAAATGGGCGTGACTTAAACCGGAAATGGGTGTACCCAAATCAGCAGTTGGTATTTGAAGCCTGACATGGATATGGGTGGATCAAAAGTTGCTACTTTTATTGTTTATTAGAAAACACAGCCTCAGAATTGAGCATGGAGTGAAATTGTTTATTGATTATTAAATAATCTATTATTTTTTTCCACTCATACCTTTTTGCAGCGTAGCTGGGTTGCTAGCTCAGTTGGTGTGATCAGAAGTGGGTATTTGAAGCCTGATATGGGGAAATCAGAAGTTGCTATATTTATTGTTTATTTGAAAACAGAGCCTCAGAATTGAGCATGGAGTGGTTTCCACTCATATATTTTAGCAACGTACCTAGATAGCTAGCTTGATGTATACTTTGTGGATTTTTTGCAAACTAATCATAACTTTGTGTTCACCAGAGACCAACTTCCGGAAGATCTGAGACTGTTCCATGCCTGACTTCTTTTAAATCCAGACTAAAAATGTTCTCTATTGCGTTTGGCGCAATTGTTTATTCTAAGCAATTTTGTTTCTCTAAATAAAAATACTTTTTAAATTATTAGATGTTTCTTTATTGATTTCTGCTTGCCTTGTGTAAAGCACATTCAATTGCCCTTGTGTATGAAATATGCTATACAAATAAATTTGATTTGAATTTGATATGCTTATGTTGTCACAGCAGCGCAGTTTTCAGTCTGTGCTGACTCAAGCCCTGAGTGAAGGTGAGGGTCAAGGCCAGGTACAAGCAGTGGCGGTTGGCCAGTAGAGGGCGATAATTACTTATTTTAAGCATGTATGTGTTTAGAATGCACTACGTGTAATATATGAAATATAAATCATTATATTTTAAGTGGTGGGCTGCTGGCGGCTTTAGTTTTTGAAATGATCGATCGTTAGCGATAGAGTAGCTGCTTTTTAAATACAAACAAAAATGTTTCTGAACACATTTCAGTTTGTTGGCAAGCTCAAGTCAATCATTGTTTTATGAAAACTGAACTTATGCTTCATGAATTGATTGGGCAAACTCGAGTACTACACTGTAGACCAATCAAAAACTTGTTCTATCGTCACCTGACTTAAAGTCTACCAATGATATTAGTTGAAATAGGAAATAAACAAACGGCTCAGATGAGTAGAACTGACGACTGAAGCTCAAAAAGCTGCGGATACTGCCGACAGGTATTTAATTTAATATTCTTATTTTTTTTAAATTGTAATACTTAATACTTTGTTACATCTTTGCTACAGTCAGGCAACCTACTACATACACTGTCATAACACTTATTCTTAAATTGTCTCCTATTCCTGTCTGACTAGAATGTTGGGCGATTATTACCTTGCCCTTGCCTTGGCTTGACGTGATGTACAATTTCGCACAAAAACTTTTTTGGTATTTTTGAACGCAAGAAAGGTAAAAATGTTGTACTACGTTAGGCCTAGTTTATATGTTCTCACAGTCCAAACAAGGAAAAAATGTCTGGACATGTTAGCTTGTTCAATCTGCAAGTGCATCAAAGGCATCAAGGCAAACAAAAGGGTGTGGGAGGGGGATGCATGTGAGACAGAGAGAGAAATATGTGGTGACTGTATAGGTTGGTGTAGCAATGCTTCCAACTCTCGTAATCTGTTTCCCCAGGTAACCCAGATGTTCAGCACACCTCCTATCAGATATATTCTGGACCTGATATGACCCTTCTATGATTTGAAGAAAATTATTTCGGTTAGAATAATGCACATAAGTTGCTTAAACCTAATAAAATAGCCTAATGCAGAACTGACCAACCCAAATAAGTGTGCTCAGTTTTTTTATAATTCAGTTTAAAGTGTAAAATGTATGAAGTCATAACAGCTAGTCAAGAATCTGCTTTATTCATCTTCAACCTCCTGTACCGTCTTTTCTCTCATTTTGCAGGCTCTTTATTTTGTTGGTATAGTATACTGTAGTATTATCTATGATACCCAACATTCATGAGCTGACATGTGTGGAATGTGTCTTGTCTCTTAAGATAGTATCTTTTTACAGCCTTTTCTGCTATTTGGCTTTCTTTTGAATTGAGGTTCACCCACTCCAGAGAACTTTGTGCAATTCTGTCCAACTTGCAACAGAAAGGTGTATAATGTATGTTGTTCAGCTTGTATCATGCATATATGTTTGCATCCAGGCATGCTAGTTGAGCTATACACGTGTTCATGCATATGAGATGGCAGACATCAGATAGGACAGATGTCAAATTAGGTGGCAGATATGACTCAGACATGAAAATAGCTGGATGAAGTAGCCTAGTTTATTTGGACCTTCTTCTGAGCAGATCAAATTCTATATTATAAGCTCAAAGTAAAAAGTAAATCATTTAGGCCATACCAAATATATAAAATATAAAAAATATTTCTACGTTAGAACAATATGAAAAAATTAGACACACTGGCCATTTTAATCACCTGCCAAGGAAGGTGTCTAGACATCTCTAACAGATCATTGTAGGATTATATTATATGCCATGCTTAGACATTAATTCGTTTGTTAATTCAGACAACTACAACGCGATCTTCTTTTTGTACAGCTTTTAAACTGGTTCGAAATGAAGCTAATGTATCTTCCGCTGTCTGTCCGAGACCCGCTCTGTTTGTTTACATGTTGCGGTCCTATTTAAGCTATCCCGCGATTTGCCTGAGCAGACTGACAATTAAAATATAAGATTGTGAAAATATATGATCAAATCAGAGCTGCCAACAAATATTCGTAGACTTTATTGAATTATTTGAGGTCACTCATACAAAAATTGTTTACTCCATTGCTGGAGATCGATCAACAACACGATAAACTTGTTCGGCCCACCGTCTATTTGGGGTAAATTATGCTGACTGTTCAGTTGTTAACGGGATCAAATCAATTCTATGATCAAATACAAATTACCTTGCTCATATGCCTATAAATAAATGTATCGCCTGTGCCAACATATTTCAAAAAAAAATCCTGGCTTCTATAACAACAACAAGCTATTCCTCAAACTTTTATTTAATCAAATTACCCTCTTCACGCGCTCTCACGTCTCAAATTTCTCACGCATTCACAGATTTGGAAAGCTTAAACTGCTTTTGCAGACCATTGAAAAACGCTGAAATGCCGCTTTGCATGGCACCCATACTCAACGCTTGCAAGCGGAAAAAAATCCCTCAACCGATGTCCCTTAGCTTAACCTTTAAGTAATGTTAGCGTTGATTTGACAAGAAAAAAACACTGCTGCGCTGCCTTTATAAGGCTGTTAAATTGCAATCTGCTGGTATACCGATTCTATACGGTATTTCAGTTCTGCACACAATTTGACCAATACTTTGATTAATGTAGTAAGATTGAATTTGATAGTTGTCTAGTACATGTATTTGTTCACTCATGCTTTGATCTTAAGATTTAAGGCCTTGAAGTAATTTCTTCAATCAACGTTTAATTTTACTTTTCGATAATCACCCATTCATTGGAGGGCATTTTCTTTCTCTCATTGTTTTGTTTTTAGGTAAAAGGAGGAATATAACTGTCACAGTCTAGGCTCATTTGAAAGAAAATGTTTCTGTGTTTTATAATAGCTTGACCTTTTGTGCTTCATTATGTATGAAACACAGAGCATGGCCTGGATGGGTCTATAACACTGGGTTTGAAAATGTTTCTCCATCTGTGTCACTTCAAGGCTAATGGCCAAGAGCTTCTGCGAAATTGCCCATGTTGGTATTAGAGCTAAGGGTGGGTGGGTAGTGGTGGTGCTTGAGTGGATGTGGATGAGAGGCCCAATTTGGAAACTTTGGTCCCCGTCAATTCTTAATGGCTGGCCTGCCATATCTGAACTTATTTAGCTATATATATATATATATATATATATATGTCCATTATTTTATCAATAGAAAAATATTTAATCACAACACTTTTTGAGTGCAAATATTTTAGTTTTGATTGCACTAAATTGACACATAGTTACCCACATAGGAAAAAGACGGTTACCGCCAACTTGAACACTTGACAACCGTGGCCTATCAACAGCGTGACATGAGCTCAGCTAACCAATGGTTTTGATTTGCGGTTCTTAGCGCAGTGAACTGGGCTGGTTCATGTTAGTTGTCTACAACTGAAGTGCGGCTCTCTGTCATGGCTGCCGATATGCGTTTCCTAACAAACGTAATTTGAGAAAACAACCCCTTGTAACCCTAAAAGTCGCGGTAAGTCTGTATTATGATATTTGTTTTAAAAAAAATTCCTGACTTTGTTATGCAGTGTAAACGTATTGTCTTTTTCCACCGCGTTGGTGTCGCCTGCTAGCTGCTTAGCTAACGTTGACGTTATCCATTTTCAAATAGCCAGTGTTACTGCCAGAAATTCTATTAGTGCTGAGCCATGAGTCTTTGCAAACGTTACTGGCATCCCAGCTAGGGCGAACATAGAAGGCAGTAATATATTTTGTCCAAACGCAGAAATTACAGTTTGCTTAGTGTGCACTGGAATGCTACTGCAAGTCCATTGGAAATTAATAGAAAATAGTGTCGGTCCAACCTTTTAATTTAAGGATGGCGTGAAGCTTGTGTTCGAAATCACAAAACGGTACCGACCACAATCACCTAGTTCATTTTAATCTAACTAGAGGGTAAACTAATGGAATGTGAAACAAGGTGTTTTCGTGAACATGTGCCTTCCACTGTTTAATTTTGTATAATGATTGGTAAATGTTTGTAAATTACCTTATGCCTCCTACATACTACACGACTTTCAAAGTGCACACACTACAAGACAGATATGATAAGATACATAGACAAATAAGATATACACTCACTGGCCGCTTTATTAGGTACACTTGTTCAACTGTTCGTTAACGCAAATATCTAATCAGCCAATCACATGGCTGCAACTCAATGCATTTAGGCATGTAGACATGGTCAAGATGACCTGGTGAAGTTCAAACAGAGCATCAAAATGGGGAAGAACGGTTATTTAAGTGACTTTGAACGTGGCATGGTTGTTGGTGCCAGACGGGCAGGTTTGAGTATTTCAGAAACTGCTGATCGACTGGGATTTTCACGCACAACCATCTGTAGGGTTTACAGAGAATGTTCCGAAAAAGAGAAAATATCCAGTCAGCGGCAGTTTTCTGGGCGGAAATGCCTTGTTGGTGTCAGAGGTCAGAGGAGAATGGCCAGACTGGTTAAAGATGATAGAAAGGCAACAATAACTCAAATAACCACCTGTTACAACGAAGGTATGCAGAAGACCATCTCTGAACGCACAAAACGTTGAACCTTGAAGCAGATGGGCTACAGCAGCAGAAAACCACACCGTGTGCCACTCCTGTCAGCTAAGAACAGGAAACTGAGGCTACAATTCGCACGGGCTCACCAAAATTGGACAATAGAAGATTGGAAAAATGTTGCCTGGTCTGATGAGTCTCGATTTCTGCTACGACATTCGGACGGTAGGGTCAGAATTTGGCGTAAACAACATGAAAGCATGGATGCATCCTGCCTTGTATCAACGGTTCAGGCTGGTGGTGGTGGTGTAATGGTGTAGGGGATATTTTCTTGGACTTTGGGCCCCTTTGTACCAATTAAGCATCATTTAAACGCCACAGCCTACCTGAGTATTGTTGCTGACCATGTCCATCCCTTTATGACCACAGTGTACCCATCTTCTGATGGTTACTTCCAGCAGGATAACGCGCCATGTCACAAAGCTCAAATCATCTCAAACTGGTTTCTTGAACATGACAATGAGTTCACCGTACTCAAATGGCCTCCACAGTCACCAGATCTCAATCCAATAAAGCACCTTTGGGATGTGGTGGAACGAGAGATTCACATCATGGATGTGCAGCCGACAAATTCGCAGCAACTGAGTGATGCTGTTTTGTCAGTATGGACCGAAATCTCCCAGGAATGTTTCCTGCACCTTGTTGAGTCTATGCCATGAAGAATTAAGGCAGTTCAGAAGGCAAAAGGGGTCCAACCCGGTACTACCAAGGTGCACCTAATAAAGTGGCCAGTGAGTGTATGTCTTGAAATGGTGTTCACAATAAATGACTGATTGACGACAAGGGGTGGTCACACATTGACATGACGTTTTAATTAATGCCGACCTTTCACTACATGATTTCAGCCCAATTTTCCGTTCGCCAACAAGTTTTTTAAAGTTGCAGACAAAGCCCCAGATCGGAACTAGGAACTTTGCCTGGAACTTGCTGTGTTTCGACTGCAGGAACCAGGGTCTAAATTAAGTTTCGGGGACCAAAAAGCAGGAAACAAAATGCAAACAAACACACAATGGAATCGTCCATATAGAAATCGTAGGACAACTAGAGGTGTGTACATTTCTCGATTCTCCGATGCATTGCGATGCGGACGTGAATGGCTCTGCATTGACGTGGCAACTAAATATAATCGGAATTAAAAAAATATAATACAATTATGATTAGGCCTACATGTAAAAATAAGTCAAAAAAATGTTTTTTTCATTACACTGTGAGTATTTACGGAGTTATTCCACTTGTATAACATTGCCGTAGGGTTCTGGACTGATTATAAGTTGTCTTCCGTGTTTACATCGTAGCTTGTTGATTGATTGGTTATGACCTTTTGTTGTCATGCTCCCGCGACGATGAAACCTTTAGTATTAAAGTTACGCATTACTTAGGTTTGACTAGCTAAGACATTATTTACGTCTTAGTGGTGCAACTGAATTCAGGAAAACGATAGTTTGAAACTAACTAGTGGTTGCAAAGGACTTAGTAAAGACTTTATGCGCAAACTTATTCTCTAACTTAAACATAACTGGTACAACCCACTCCAGAACCCTAACGCCAGTAACGTTACAACGTATAAATACAAGTGAAATTTTGGAATTATCATATTGTTTTATATTTTTCAAAATTCCGATTTATGTTTTGTCGCCGCATCAATGCAGAGTCGTTCACGTCCGCATCGCAATCGAAAATACTGTATCTTATGTTAGACTCGGGACATGGGAATAATGTTCACACAACATCCAAATTGTGATAGTTTGCTAAATCAAAACAAAAAACGCTTCGCTTTTGTTAATTTCATAACAGCAGCGTTTGAATGCATTGTAGGGAAAAACTTATCTGACTGCTAGTGTTATTTATATGGTAAAAAGTAGCTACACGTGCACTATTATAGAAAATTGAGGATGTGATACATTCAGATGCATCGAGAATTGCTGTATATTCGAATCGTTGACAGTTGAATTGTAATCGAATCACGAGAAAGGTGAAGATTCACACCTCTAATGACAATGGAATAATGTTTACAATAGATGGATGTTTTTTTTATTCATAATCAAGAGAGACAATCAAACATTTTGCCCATAGGCGGAAGAGGTGTGCATCCTATCCTCACTGGTCTCACGATTCGATCAAGATTCACCTGCCAACGATTCTCGATGCATCTCGATGCAGCCTCAATGTTCTATATTACTGCTTGCGGCTAGTTTTTCCTCACATTATACTAGCAGCCAGTCAGATAAGTGTTTCCTCTACAATACATTCAACCACTGCTGTTACAAAATCGTTGTAAAAAGCAAAATGTTTTTTGTTTTGATTTAGCGAACGCTAGCCATCAGAATATGGATGTGATGTTAACGTTATTCCCATTGAGTCCAAGTTTAGCTAGCATACTTGTATAGCATTATTAAATTCCATTTGTATAACATTACTGACATTAGGGTTCTGGGACTACTCGTAACTACTAACCTTTTCATTTTGCAGACGATTCCATCATAATTTGCGCTCCTCAGTCAAAGTCAATTTGTTCAATTGTCAGGCTGTCACGAGTCGCGATGTAATTAAACAATTTGTTTTTGGACTTCAAATGGAACACGAGTAAACCATGTAGACGTTTACAAAAATGTAGGCTAGCTATGTTACTTCCAAATGTTTTTAAACGGAATTTTACAGTAACCAAATTATGTCACTTGAGAAGGGGGTAAATGCCAAGCTCACTAACAACAGCAGCTGTTACAGAATTAACATTAGCCTAATGTTCTCAAAACAATAGATTAACTTTAGTAATAGATTAACTGCAGGCTATACTTTTTTGTAGGTTGATATTTTACTGACAAAAAAATCTTGTGTTGAAATTGTTTTTTTATTATTTTTTCAAACTCTGTTGTGTTTCTACATCGATGCAGAGTCGTCCGCATCGCGATGCATCTAAGAATCGAGAAATTTCCATATCTTTAATAGGCGGCGGGAGAGGCTGAGGATTGGGATGGCTAATATTTTACTATCTATTGGTAAAACACACCTATGATATAGTCATACAATAATATTTAAACTCAACAGCGCAGACTTTACGGTAAACGTTTACTAGTGTTGAATAAATAAAATTATGAACATTTCTGAAGTTTTTACCTGTCCTCCCTATCCCTGCTCTGGCAAGTGAAAGAACACAAAATTGTGCGATTTAAAAGGCATGATTAATTTGGTGCTAAAGATGGCAAGCTTGTAGTTTGTAAATGTATTACATTTATATTGATTAGTTGGAAAAAAAAGCTATATTGTTAATGCTGACGTCCATCCTTCTACATGTCAAGTTAGTCTTAGTTAACCTCGAATGATAGCTTTCTAGAAACCAACCATCTGTCTCAAAGTCCTGCAAGACCATGTAGTTAATTGTGGAGAATAAGTAACTGTAGTTAACATAGGTATCTCAACTGACCTATAAGCTACTGTCACACCAAACAAATTATGGAAATGGGTTTTCTTCAGCATTTTCAGACTTGCATGGATCACACTGATAGAGGTTAACCATGAATGGGGAGCCAGATGCTTTAGCAGTGGTAAACCAGCTGAGGGATCTTGCTGCAGATCCCATGAATAGACAGGCCATCGTTCAAGATCAAGGATGTTTACCAGGACTTATCCTCTTCTTGGACCACCCAAACCCGCAGGTTGTCTACTCTGCACTTCTGGTAAGATGCAACCGCCACATTGGAGGTAAACCTACCTTTACAAAGAGGCTTTGCAACCCATGACGAGCAAATCCTTTTGATAGACTAGACATCCTATTCTTATCAATCTTATTCTCATTAACCTTTTACTTGCACTGATTTAAAAGAGAATACTGCGCCATATTTGTATATATTTTTTACTTTGAAGGATACAATCCGATACATCAAGCGTTTTCTAATCGCCCGATGAAGTGTACCCAAGACTAGACAGCTTAATGGTTTAGTGGCCTATGGAGCTCAATTGTTCTTCTAGGTCACGTAAACGTATGACCGTGACCTTGGATTGCCGCAGGTAAACGCAAAATTTATATTGTATTATAATGCTTTCTCCCTTGTCACTGTCTTTATCAGGCTATGCGCTACTTGGCAGAATGTCGAGTCAACAGGGAAAAAATGAAGGGCGAGCTTGGAATGATGTTAAGTCTTCAAAACGTCATGCAGAAGTCAGTGTATTTAATTGAAATACAGGGGAAGCACTGTGCTTATTTTCAGACGAGTTTGTGTATTCATCCTTTATTTAATCCTGGATATGTTTTCACTTAGGGCAACAACTCCGGGAGAGACTAAGTTGCTGTCCTCTGAGATATATGAACTGCTGCAGGCATTGGGCAGTGCAGACTCTGATCAGGCGAAGGAAGCAGCCACTGGCAGACGCAAAGCTCAGTTCTTCCTGGGTGCCACCAACAAGCGAGCGAAGACTGTTGTCTTCCACATAGACGGCCTTGATGACTGTGTGAGTGGGTCTCCATTTCTTATTGTGAAAAACT
Source organism: Galaxias olidus (assembly GCA_026901105.3). Taxonomy (NCBI): domain Eukaryota; kingdom Metazoa; phylum Chordata; class Actinopteri; order Galaxiiformes; family Galaxiidae; genus Galaxias; species Galaxias olidus. The sequence continues at coordinate 16,980 of JAPMUY010007467.1, read as the reverse complement.
GATAGAATAGACAAATGTTAATTAAATGGTGTCGTTAGTGGTGTTAATGTAACCCTCACATTCCACAGAGCCGGAGAAACCTATGTGAGGAAGCCCTTTTAAAGATTCGAGGGGTAATCAGCTTCACTTTTCAGATGGCTGTCAAGAGGTGTATCATCAGAATTCGAACCGACTTGAAAGCTGAGGTAAGGACCTATTTGAGATGTGGTTTACGTAATAAATGCAACACAACAAAAACAAAATCCCATGTGTATTTATTAGGGCTGTCAATGTAACGCGTTAATTTAGTACAGTGTTTCTCAACGGGAGCGTTCAGAGAATGTAGGGGGGCGCTAGATGCAAAGGGGGGCGTTAGTTTAAAGGTAAATTTACACCAAAGAATCACGACAAGGCTAGTTAAGCAAAAAAAAATCCACGGTTCTGCAGTGTTTCTGTCAGCTTTCAGTAGCGCAGCTCCCTGCTGCCTGATTGTTATTGAATATTTATAGACTTGTGAATTGTAGTCTAACTAGAATAATTATTTTATGTTGTATATCTATTGTAAATCTGTTTATATGATTAATAAAATCCGTTGGCAGTTGGACTGAGATTAGAGAGCCACTAATGACCATTTTATTTAATAATAGTTGTACCGGATTTCTTCATGTTGTAACATAAGCGAGCAATAAAAGAAAATACATTTATGTTTTTGCGTGGCCGCGATGGATGTTGTATATAGTATGGCAATTTATAGGAAAAAAAGGTCCCCACCCGTTTTGCTGTGTCAACTCAAGAAAATGTACCTTCTCTTCGATGGTGTTTTCCCCCTATGCAATGCTAGCACTTGTGTAGGGGAACCAATCACCGAATCTTCCCCCCTCTCTGGTTAAGATCAAAGAAACAGGCCCAATGGCCATTGTGAACACTCCAGGGGGGCCAGCCTGTTCCTCTCACACAACTCCTGAGATTTGGGCAAAGCTGCACACTGCGTCCACTCTAAGGATTAGTAAATTGGGATTAAGAAACTGTTGCCTAAGGAACAATCAATTAAAATATTGGACATTGACAATGAGAAGAAATTGTAACATTAATCGTTTGTATTTTCTAACAATATATATATTTTGTATTGTTTTTCTAAATGAACTAACACAGTCAGCCTAGTCATGTTTGGTATCCAAATGTCCACCATGATATTTTGTAAACTTTGCAAACGTTATATAGAACATATTCCTAGTAAATAAGCTTACATTGAAACCAAACGACATGGTAAGGTAAACTGATATTTCACTGATAGGTGAGATAATCAACACCTCTGATCACTGGCCTGTTTGGCCAATCAGGTGACCTCAGCCACCTTTTGACACCCCTTCTCAAACTATCTTAAATAGAGCTCTTATCCAGAAAACTTGGCTTTTTAAGATCCGCACGTAACCTGGGAAGGCCGCCCTGCGTTACATGGGTTGATAAAAATTTCACCCAACCCTATTCCTTGACCACGTGTCTGCAAGCAACTCATTGAACAAAGGATTTTGGGCCTTTTTCCTCACTACAGGCCCGAGAACTCCTTTCAACACTTTCTAACTAAACCACTTCATAGCAAAGGAACGTTTATTCAAACCACGTTCGGGACTTCACAACTTCCACCGTTTTCCGAAGTGATTCAGAGCTTTTAACCAGATCTACTGAGTCGAGGACCCCACTGGATCACCCAAACTGAACCAGCGCACCTTTGTCCTCCTTCCCAGAAGAGGACAATTAAGACGTCAAAGAAGACCCAAAACCCACTTTGCTTTTCCATGTTTATTCAAACAAGGAACTAACTTTCAGAACTTTACCAAAGGAACCACGGACTTCTCAAATTGGCTCCAGCCGCAACAGCAGGCTAATAAGACCAGTAATTCAGTGCCACAGCTCCGCCTTCCTTCTCACAGTAACGTAAACTCATGCTTTTCCATACGTTGAGCGTTTGATGCTAAAGCTTAGACAATTCCTGCTGTGTTGTGCTTCCCATAATTTGTCAATATTTTAACTGTTATACTGTGTATGTTTAGCTACTAACCACTTTAGTTTATTAATGTCATCATTTAGTCATTCTTTGTAGTACTGTAATTTTCATGTGTTTTTAGACTAGTAAATAAATAGAATTGCTTTGCAATCAAACCCAGTTGTGTCATATCTTCGTTTTCATACAATCATTTATTCTCGTAACATAGAACGTCACTACTTTAGAATTGAGACTAAAACTTCAACTAGGCCTACTTATTAAATTAATGCCAAATCAGACCTGGTTCCCATCAAGCCATGCAATAAGCTAAAATCTTTGGGTGGTGCCCCCCTAATTATTTGATATCAAATTGATCGATTTATAATTTTAATTTATGAATTAATTGATAATGTACAAAATTGATAGAGTAATTCACACACAAGAAGTAGTAAACCAGTAACCCTACACTTGCGAAAGAAAAGAAAAAAAATATCGGACAGTGCTCTATTTTCTTTCCTTCTGCAAAACTAATAAATGTCTAATAAAACTAATAAATTGTCTCACACAAAGGTTTTCTAGATAGTAGGCAGCCCTTATAATCATGCTATTAACAATAAGAAATGTATAAATAAATAATAAACACATAGGCCTGATATAAATATAAATAATAACAATAGTCATAATAATCATTTAATACAATGAATTATATAGAAAATAATGTGATTTAAAAAATTACGCATTCAATCAATTTCCCACCGACCCTGTACATCGCTCCATTGGAACTGAATTAGCAGTTTGAGTGTCATTGCCTAGCTGCAAACAGAATGGAAGATGATGACCAGATTCTGCTTGGGCCTCTGAATGGAAAATGTCTAAAAAAAATACAGATTAAACCGTTGATAAGAACACAGTCATATGCATTCGCTGCAAGAAGGAATTTTCTTACCATCTGAATTAAGTGAGGAAAAAAAGGAAACGCATGCATTTGTGAATAGGTCTGAAGATATGTAAATTAAACAACATATTGACTTCTAAAGCAACCTTTTGTAATGTCTATATGATGCTTTACTTGTCTGCCATAATTAATGTAATGTATTTGGATTTAAATATCTACCTATCTATCTTGAATTCACAAACATGTAGTAAATGAATATAAAATATGTAATCAGGCATACATTGCTTCATAACTATATTGCTTCATAACTAACTTAAGTAGATATTGGAACTTATTTCTGACTGACTTTTACTGTAAATTGACTTGTACAGCTTTTACTGTAAATGATTGTGTAATGTAATGTTAGCGTGGTTTTATTTTATTTAGACAGTGGTAACCGAGACTAGGTCTTTTTCCAGCAGTGCCCTGTTTTAAAGGCAGAATATATAGATTACAACAAAAAACATGCAGAAAAATGAAATAAAAAAATAAGCAAGTAACAATATTTACAGTACAGTATTTATGTTTCAGCCAAAACAAGAACAGTCTTCAACTCCCAAATTCTCCAATAAAAGCTTAAATTGTTCAACAGAAACAAACTGCTCTAATATCAATTCCTGTTGAACCCTACTTTTGTATATAGTGTACAGTGATGAGTTCTAAAACTATTCACAGTTACAAAACACAAAGCACTGTGGTAAAATGCATTAAGGGACTTTCAAATAGTTGGAGCTGCATGCATATACACAATATCACCATAATCCATGACTGACAAGGGAGTAGATTTTATAATTGTCTTTCTGTTTTCAAGTGAAAAGCATGATCTTCATCTATATAGTGTTACAAACCCCGCCAATGGAAATGGAACATGGGATACATGACAAAATGCTGGTAAAGTGCCAGGGGTGTTGGTAGAATATTTGTGAGGCAGTGGAAGTGAATATATATCTAAAGGGTTTATTTACAGTTTTCACCAGAGACGAGAGGGTACAAACGGTGCCAAATCAAAGCAATAGATAAAACAGGCTAACTGCCTAACCAAAACTTACAAGGGTAAATACAGGGGGTGGCACACGTTCCTAAACTAGTGAGTCTAACAGGGAAGTTACCTACGTGGTTACAATGTATACCCCGGGTTGTCTTACCTGCCCTCTTGCCCCCGAGTGAGAACAAGCCCAAAAATGGGAAACATAAACTTTACACAGAGTGCAGAGAAAAACGATAAAGTATAACGAAGGCCGCCGGCAGCAGAGTGCACGGACGGGGAACTAAGAATAACCCTAAAGCCTCCACACGGCGAACAAAGAAAGAACTGCAACTAAGGGAGAGACTGTTTGGCGAAACTAAAATTACGGGTCAACATACACTAGGGGTATAAACACGTTGACAAACACCAAACACAAAACTAGCTCTCACACAGAGGTTGACAAAGAAACAGGTACTTTGTTATCGAAAGGGAAAAATAAGACAAGTTATAGCCACAGAGTACACAAAGAGCCGATCTCCGAGATATTGGCTTGGCTGGATCTGAAGTCTGGAGTCACTGGCGAGTGTATATATAGGAGGCAGACCCAATGCTGATTGGCTGACGGAGGAAACAATGATGGGTTGATTGACCACAGGTGTACCTGGATGGTGAGCGATAGAAAGAGCAAAGAGACAGAGGGAAGAGACAGAGGGCGCACAAACAATACAAGGACACACACCACTAGGTGTGTGTCCGTAACATAGAGCTCCAAGTCTGATCCTCACCTTCTATGTGAGTTTAAGCACTTGCGTCTTAAATTATAACTTTTCATCTAGTGAAATTCCCAAGTATTTGTAAACTGCAACACGCTCAATTAGGGCCCCGTTAAGCCCCCCCGTTGAGCAAATGTTATATGCCTTATAATCCAACTTTTTGGCATAAGAAAAGCATTTATTTAGTTTTTGACTCACTAAGGACTAATCTTAGATTTCTAAGGGATTTCTGTACACAATTAAATACCCTTGTCAGGTTTGACATTGCCTGTTCCATGGATGAAGCACAGGAATAAAGAATGGTATCATCTGCATAGAAATGTACTTTACAGTCTTTTACAGAGGCACATATCATTAATATCAAGTGTAAATAATGTAGAACCTAAAACCGAACCTTGTGGCACACCATTTTCTATGGCTACAACCTTTGATTTCAAACCTTTAGCATCTATGCACTGTGTTCTATCATAGGTAGTCTTGAAACCATGTAAAGGCTGCATCATCAAATCCCATCAAGGCTAATCTATCCAGAAGTAATCTGTGATTAACTGTATCAAAAGCCTTTGACAAATCAATTAACAAAGCAGCACAATGTTTCTTATCATCAAGAGCAGTAACTATACCATTTACTACAAGAGTAGCTGCTGTAATAGTACTATGACCAGCTATGAAACCTGACTGGAAAGGGCTTAAAATATTATTAGTGGACAAGAAAGGACGAAGCTGTTCATTTAAAAGATTTTCTAACATCTTTGCTAGACATGGGAGTTTAGAGATAGGTCTGTAATTATTTAAGTCACTTGCATCCCCCTCTTTATGTAAAGGAGTAACCAGAGCTAATTTCCATGTTTTAGGTATTAAACCAGAAGTGAATGTAAACTTAAAAATTTGTCAGGGGCTCGGCTATGAAGGGCGCAGAAAGCTTTAGCTGATATAGGTCTAATTGGTCTGCATCCATAGAGCTTCTCATACACTTGGAGTTGCATAGGGCATGTAGAATTTCCAAGCAATCAATTGTCTAAATGATAAGGAAACAACATTTCCATGGGAATTAAATGGGAATATCTCTTTTTCTACACCAGTGTAAGCGGCATCTCCTGCTGATATTTGTGCCCCAATAGCTCTACTGCGTTCTTCAAAAAGTTATCCTGATTTTATAAAATGATGGTTAAAAGCATCACAAATCTCCTTTTAATCAGTTACAGGACTGGAGTCTAGCCTTATTTGCTGGGGGAGACCAGATGAAACACTGCCTTTAAGTGATGTTTCAACATTCAGATAAATTGTTCAAATAATAGGTAGATTTAACACTTTTCACCATGTACTAACAAGTATTTCTAAGATGTCTAAATGTTTGCCAGTCCACATCACAACCAGATCTAGATCTAGCCAAAGCCCAAGCTTTGTTTCTCTGTAATATTTTCTCATCTAAGTCATAAGTATACCAAGGATTGCTTCTATTTTTTTTATTCTAAATTTCTTAAAAGGTGCATGTTTGCTTACAAATTTGTTAAAAAACATTCCAGGGCTAATTCATTGTCTGGAAATGGAGCTATAGATGATAGATCACGGTCATACAAGTCACATAAAAATGCCTGCTCAACAAATTTCTTAAAAGACCACAGACATACTGAGATCCAGATCTCTTCGTTTTAGTGTCTCATAGTGTCTCAATACCAGCCAACTGGATAGTGATCACTAACATTTATTGGGAACACACAGGAATGTGTGTATTTATGTGGCCCATTTGTCATGGTAAGATGAACAGGAAAGACTTTTTAAGATTCCTCATATTTGGCCATGTGGGTTCTGTGATTAATTGCACAAGATTGAACTCGTTACACAAATGTTTTAAATCATCAGCGGCTTTGGACATCCAGTCCCCCATAAGAACAGCTTCGGAACTCATCAAAGATACAAGTAACTGACAAACAGGTTAGAGCAGTAGAATTAGCGGAAGGCACACGGTACACACCCGCAACAACAAGAGGTAACCCATGATCTAGATTAACATTGATAACTAAAAGTTGAAATTGACCTGGGACTGAGGTGGAAACCTTTACAGATACATGTAAATTGTTTCGGGCATAAATAGCAACACCACCACCTCTTTTGATTCTATCTGCTCTGAAAATATTAAAACCATCCAAATTGACATCTAAATCTGAGACATGGCTAGTTAGCCAAGATTCTGATATAACGATGACGTCGGGGTGAGAGTTACTTATCCAAATCCTGAAGATGTCCATCTTTGTAATGAGGCTCCTAGCATTAAACTAGGGATCTCGTTCTCTCCTGGCAAAACCTGGATGTCCTTGAGTCAGTGCACAAGGCTCTTAAACCCCTCGTGGAATTTACAGATACTCTATCAGGTGAGGAGTACGTCACAGTGTCCTTTGTCAAGTCTGTGCTTCATATTTTTCACTCCAGCATCTTGGCTACTCAGGAGGATGACACTGCGCAGACCCAGTCTATCAACGTATCCATCCTGGATTACCTGAGGGAGAAATTTGCTGACCCTGCCACCAATGACCTACTGGACATGGCATCGTTAGTGGATCCCAGGTTCAAAACAACGTACCCCGAGGAAGAAAAGGTGGAGGAAATCAAGGCAATGCTGTCTGACTGGCTGCTTCACACCCTCATGAAGCACCATCAGAGCCACCAATACGAAAAGCCTTGGACGCTTCTTCAAAGGGGCAACAACATCCTCAACAGAGTTGACAGCCTACTTGCTGTTTGTTGGCGCTGACAGTGAATCGGATCCCCTGCAGTGGTGGAAGGGCCATGAGGAAATGTTCCCAGTTCCCCATCAGAAAGGGTATTCAGTACCAGTGGGAATATAGTTAAATGCCACGGGACATCTCAAGCCAGACGCCGTTGATAGGCTTGTGTTTTTGGCTCAAAACCTCAAGACATACACATGCACATTCACTCTCACTCCTCCTGTGATGAGACTGTTATTGTTCTGCAGTGGTTTGTCATAGTGACAGGCTTGACCTCTGCCTCTGTGGTTCACACAGTGTGCTTTTTATTTATTTTACCATTTTTTAAATGACCTGTGGTCACAAACATGCACAAAAAGTGCTCTTTAATTTATGTTGTTTTGAAATATCTTCCTTGGGGTTTCTTGATGAATGCACTTTTTTGTTGCTTTGAGCTCTGTTTTTGTTGAGGTACTTTGTTGAGCTTGAGAACTAGGCTATAGTATGTATGTATGTATTTATTTATATATATAATATATAGGGACCCCGTTGTGCCAATAGCACCAGCTAGTCGTCCTGGTGTCTGTAGGCCTACATCATGCTAGTGTTTTAACAGCTGTTGAATTAAAAATAAATAATGTGTGCAATTGCCCTGTTTGAATAATAACTGTTTTGTTAAATTTAACTTGGTTGTGATTTTCCCCTTTTTGCAATATAAACAATATTTTAATGCAGAAATAAATGCATAACATAAATTGCAGGGACTACTAAAATCATCATACTGGTGTGATTGTATGCATAAAAGGGTTAAATCGAGCATCTAGTAAGTACTTCAGAGGAGATATCAAAATATCGATATACTGTATATCGTGTGTTGCGATATAGCCTGAAAATATCCCAATATTATTCATAGGCCACATCGCCCAGCCCTAATTTATTGTATATACTTTCCCCAACGCATTGATATTGGATGACACTCTTCTTATTAGTCTAATAATAGTCTATCAAAGATGCTTTTAGGTGTATTTCGCCCTCCCATGAATCTTCACGCAAACCTATAACTGCCCCTTCTCCAAGCTCGAGCTTGTGTTTTACCAGTAGTAAAAGGTATACGGCCTATGTGAACTTTTAGGCTTCCTGGACCCGTTGTTGAGCTATTATTTCTTAAGTCCTTGGTTTTATTTTTGTTCTGTAGGTTCTATATGTTTGCACATGTATTAAATGAGTTATATAAATATAAAAATATCTCTGATTATTGTTCTATGACAGTAGAGCTTAAAGGAAGTGGATTAAGGGGCGGCCAAATGGATCTGTATAAAACTCTTGCTGGAATCGCTTGGGCATTATAACTCTATTGCATTATTTTATATTATTTTACGTGCATTTGACCAGACTATTAATTACCAAAATCATATTGTAGGAATAATGTAGGCTATAATAAGGGAAATGGGAGATAATACGAAGGTGCGTTTGACGCAAATTAATATTAATATTTTCCTGCCTCAATAGACGCTTGCTTCTGCTATTGCATCCACCAAAGTAATGAAAGCTCAGCAAGTGGTGAAAGGGGAGGATGGGGATGAGGTGAGTATATCTTTATTTATTGTTGTTCTATAGTAAGCCTCTGGTAAAATTACACCATTACACACTTGTCTGTGCAGTTGTCTGCATCAAGCTATTGCCTGTATTTTTTCCGATAATTTAGTGTCTGAGAAACATTTATTCATCATGAACCCATTAATCTAAATCTATTCATTAAAATAGTCATTCACCTATTTTTGAATTACAGTATGGAACCTTTCTTTAATAATGGTCTGTATTTCTTCATTTCCTCAACCTGGCGGCTCTTTGAAAATGTAAAGACCAGGGTGTTAATAGTTGGGTAATTCAGTAATATGTACTTGTATACATTCCCACACTAAGACCATAAGAAATATCATAGGCCCATCTGTTTCAAAAATGTTTGTTCTGACTTAAATTTAAAAGAACACAACCTAAACCATTGCATCCCCAATTGTAGAACCAGTCTTGTGTTGACAGTTTAAATCCTTCACTTTTATGTCACTTGTGTATGTACATTGATGTCTCAAAATGCTGAATATTTGCACTTTTTTCATTTTTGTTGCATGCTCATTTAAACGTATAGTATGTGCGTCTAGAGAATTGGGCTTTAATTTGAATCACCACAACCCAAAAAGCTCCTTAGTCTCAGATCCCTCTTATCCCACTATTAAGCCCCATCCCTTCAAAGGGTGTTTACACATGCCCACGCAGTGACACACTTGTTAGCTAGCTAATGCTCAGTCAAAATGCTCCAATACAGCCGTGCTTTTATCCAGGAATGTGCATGCAAGGTTATTGACAGGCAGGTAGTCACATCTCCTTGCAACAACTGTCCTAATTGGAAGTTACATACTAACCAAAGAATTTGTCGAGGCTGAATACAGGGCTTAGCATGCTCATATAGAGGCTAAATATAGGGCTTAGCATGCTCATATAGAGGGCTTAGCATGCTCATATAGAGGCTGAATACAGGGCTTAGCATGCTCATATAGAGGCTGAATACAGGGCTTAGCATGCTCATATAGAGGCTGAATACAGGGCTTCGCATGCTCATATAGAGGCTGAATACATGGCTTAGCATGCTCATATAGAGGCTGAATGCAGGGTTTAGCATGCTCAGATAGAGCGCGTTTTCCTCAGAGAATTTGATTTATTTATATTTGCCAAGAGGTAAGTAATAAACGTAAAAATTGTAAAAAATTGTTCTTGCAGACCTAGCAGGTAGGCAATTTGACATCAAAGTACGCTAGTATGATTTATAGGGCTGTCCCTGACTAAGAGTGTGGTCAGTTGCATCAGATTTGGCTGTTACATTTTTCTATATAGACTATCAGAAAATCCATTGACATGAGAACTCCGGGACAATAGCGCTAACTTCAGTAGTGTAGATTCTGTGGAGCGGTAGCTTTTTATTTATTTATGGTCGTTAGCATTCACAACCACCACAGGAGTTAAAAGTAAACAAGACCCACAACTAGGGATGTCTCGATACCAGAAATTTAGAAGTTGATACCAAAACCAGTGAAATTCCACGATTCTCGATACCCAATTCGATACCATGGTAAAAATCTGAACAATAAATTAAATCCCATATACTTCATCATACACTCCTTTTTAAAAAACATTACAAAAAACAGTGGCATGTAGCATGTAAAAAAATAAATAACAATTAACATTACAAAAAAGAACAGTGGCAATTAAATTATTTAAAACAAGGAATATTGTTTTTAATTACAAACAATAATCTTTTAATGATGGTACATACTTTCAATTGTAATACCCGGCCAAGACATGAAAAACATATGGCAATAATAAATAGGCCTTTAGAGATATGGGGTCAAAAATATTAAGCCTGTTACTTTAATATGTGGGAGTGTGGGGGAGTGTATGTTTACTTTCCTTTTCAATTAATGTGGTGGTTTTTGTGCAAAAGAGTGAATGTGATATAAAAACAACTAACCCATTGAATTTCCCTAGTCCGCCTGTTTCATTGCTGCATGTCTATTTAGAAGGAAATAAAGAACCAACGTAGACTATGGTGCTGTTTAAACTGGCGCATTATTCCGGAGTTCTCCCGAATGTCTAAAGTCTGGAGGATGCGTGACGGGAAAGTAACACCAGGCCTATTTAAAGTAAACAACTATTAACATTACAAAAAATAGGCCTATTTATATAATTATAAAAATAAACATACGCGCACATTTTGGAACACATCTAAGCGAAATCACAAGGACAGTCAAATATTTCCCTGATGCATTGGGGTGTAAACTACTACAGCTAATTCACAGGAAAAGTTTGCTATCTCTTGAAGTAGCCTATACAGGGGAGGACCCAGCATACTTCAAGAGATAGCAAACTTTTCCTGTTTGGTTTCTTTTTGGCCTGTGATTGATCTATAGGCCTACTTGTTTGTTTCGGATTTTTGATTTGAGTTTGCGGTAGTTTACAGCAGGGGAGGCAAAACCATTATAGTTGAGCCAAACACTTTAAGGATCACGACAAAACATTACAGGTGTTTACTCTGAATTATTTTAGCCTTGGAGAATTTAGCTAGAAAAAATGGGGCTGCACAGCGCCCCGCGAACGAACAACCAAAGCGACGTCTTTTTGCTGGCGTTCGTTCGCTTACATAACATTTTTTAATTGCAGTCGGTACCTTCGGTACTGTAGAAAACGAGTTCCGTCACGTTTTTTAAATTTTGGCATCGACTTGGCACTGAAGTATCGGTTCTTGTGACATCCCTACCCACAACACTCCCACTATGCTACGCCTTAAAGTCATAGGCTTAATATCTCTTGACCCCATGTCACCAACACTAAATGTCATGATTAATTGGGAGCAATTCTATGTAAAATCAGCATTCAGCAATCCCATATATACATAGACACACGCACAGACACACACTTCAGCCAATGGGTTACTCCAAGACTTTCTTCAAGGTTGGCAGGTATGTTCTTGTGCCTTTTCTTTAGGTTATTATTCCATTTGCAGAGGACGGGTCTGTAGCAGTAGAGCAACATGTTAACTTACCAGACTATCTACCTGAAGAAGAGAGCCCGTCTCAGGATCCCGACAAGGCTGTGACTCGCATTGGTACTGGGCAGGACGGAGCAGGCTGGTTAGGTTCTGCCGCAAACTTCCTTTCTCGCTCTTTCTATTGGTGACCCTCCCAGGTCACCAGATTTCTATCAAACACCGTAAAGAACAAAGCTACCAGCTGCCACCACGAATGCTGTAGAGCCGTATATACATCAGACTATAGACGTGTGTATACACAAGCCTTCCATCAAACTCTTATCCAGACACAACATAATCATACAGTACAAGGGCATTGTGGGAAAGAATTAGGATATTCGAATTTGTCTCATCTTTTTTATTATTTAAACTTGCTATTCTCACTGCATATGCAAATGGACCAATTTTGTGGCCAAACATTTTTTATTTGGAGTGCTGGGTGCATTGCTAGTATTTCGTTTGACAGAAATAGTCTGTTTATAACCATATTTGACCTAATAGAGGTCAGTTTGACCAGGAAGTTATTTATTCCCTTCTTTAGAATAAGCTTTAATGTGTCAATGTGTGTTGTTTGCTGTGCCTTTAGATTTTGTTGGCATTTTCCAGTTAGTTATTGCTTTTAAGTACCTTTTGAAATTCTCAGATTTTAACACTGTTGGGTATGTCAGTTGTTCCTTGAAATTGTTGTGATGAGTTAATTTGGAGCTGTGTCTTATATTGTTATCTAGAGTAATAAGAAGTCATATGGATGAATAAACCTGAATCTAGCAACAAAGAATGACCGAGTCTCCATTTAGTTATTATTATTATTATTATTATTCAGACAAATTGAAAGAATTCTACTTTTTTTAATTTTATGGGGCTAATTTTATACAGTAATGTGTCCATAACCTCCTCCTTTTGTAGTCAAATTTCATTTTTAAATGGTTTTTCTTAACGTATGATTGACTTCAGTTGGATTTAATTTGGTCTTTAAGGCGTGTATGGAAGGTACTGTATGAGGCGAGAGACCTTTCCTCTGTCAAATTGCTGGTAAGAACAAAAAAAAGATTGTTTTAGATATCATCTTTATACCAGTCTCATTTTCCTGGAAGTATGTTTTTATTATGCATGTCCTTCTGTGAAAGGCTAATGACTGCTGCTGAACTTGCTGGAAGTGTTTCTCTGCACCAAATGAACAGATCCTTATTAGAAATGTTCTCACTGCCTTTTAAAAAATAAAAATTGCCAATATTTTTTGTCATGCGTGTTCTTTAAAATTACCTTCTATAAAATTTTCCAAAAATGTAACATCGTTGTTGGTTAGGTTTGTCTGTTGAAGTTCCCATGAATTGTGCCCTTAGCAACAAAAACATAATCCAGCATCTAGACTAAGTTGTATCTGCCTATTATATGTTGTGTATTGTTTGTTTTTTATTTCAATTTACATAATAGCGATTGTTTTTTGTTTTCAACTTTGTACTTCTCAGTTTAATTAATCTTTTTAAATATATCCCTGTATGATATTGATCTGATCAACTTTTTGTTGAAGTTCGTTCCCAAGCATTTCCTGAATGCACATCACATAGTATATTATTATTATTGCTGTAGCACATCTATGTAGCAGTCTGTCAGAGAAATGGATGTGCTATTGTACAGAGCATTTTAAACTTGTAATTCTTATAAATTAAACAGAGTTGTCATAGGGCTAAATAAAAAAACTTCTAATCTACTGCATACCACATTCTTTGATGGTGATTTATCCTGTCCATGCAAAGCGATCCCGGCAAGGCTATAAACATGCCATAACTGTCTAGGTTTAATCCACAGTCCTTTGGTAGAACAAGAGTCAGATAGTACCCAAAGCTAACAGGAGCCTCGTCAACAGGCATTGTGGCTTCAGTTTGTATGGGGCATATTTTCTGTTCTCCCTTATTTCACCTGTTAGAACACAGAATTATTTAGCATTCATAATGTTTACAATTTCCTACGTTGTTCATTAGTACTGACAGATGGTTACATATTTAGTTTGGAGTTGCTGGGGGTATGCTATTTCATGTAAGCTTGAGCGTTTGAATTAGTGATTTATTTATATTGTACATCAAACTACAAAACTTCCCCTCTCTTTTAACAAAAACACACCCACAAAGTACCCACAATGTAAAACACAGATCAGTCTTTTTTACAGTGTGTGCTAAGATCTTAGGGCATAATATTCTCCTGTACTTGCGAGTCTCTTTGTATATATTTAGACCTTGTGACGCAACCGTTCTTCAGCTCTCCAACCCTCCAGCATTGTTAACTGTTGATTCAAGTGAAGGAGGTAGGGTAAATAGAAGGGAGGAGGGACTTTCAGGCTGAATCGCATATTGAGTCAAGCATCACCAATGATGTCATTGTGATGTCAATGTCCTTAGTTGTAATCTTGTGCAAATATGATGGTTGAATACTCCTTGTAGAGAGAGCAGACATTAAGACACTAACCAACAGAGAGACATAGTAGGAAAGAGATAATATTTGTAGTTCTTAATTTCAGTTTTTGTGGCTCTGGAATATCGGAAAGTACAGATGGCTGTGACTGGGGATGAGACTGAATTAGGTATGACTTCTCAGTATAGTAGACCGTAGCAGTATATAGACTGCTTGTATAGCCACCTTTGAACTTTTCTGTATGCTGAGAGTACTCTGAAGTGTTATATATTCGATTTTTTTGATGCTACAATATGTTGCAATCATGATGGTTGTTTTTGATACAGGTGTATCCCTCAAAGAGCCAACATTAAGTTTTGTATGTAGCACATGTACAAATCAAATGTTTTCCATTTACCCTGAGCTTCACGAAAATGTGTATTTAAACTTCGTAATTGGTTTTGTAGAAAATATTAGATAATTTAACTTTCACATTAACAATAGGCCTAGTTGTTCATATGCAATGAACAAACATTGTGAAAAAGTCATACCGCATTATCGGCAGAAACTAATCAAAAAGTCTGTGGCCTGATCAATAATATTCCTAACTATTCAACCCTACTCCATAACTCCATGCACACAAACACATACGCACGTACTTGCTCTTTCTTTCACTCTAAAATACTTCTCCAACTCAAGACTGAGGGGGAGGGCTAGTTGTGGATGGTTGTAGGTTTGACGTCACTCCAGTTTCCTAGAACACAAGGAACGCGAGGAAATGAGAATGTAACTGGCCGATTGCGACGCAGGCATTGACGTCAACAACGACTTGGTCATGCAGCGAATTATAACAAATAGGCTCCTGATCGAGAGATTTAGAACATTTAGAAGAAAGAGCGGTGCTATAAAATGCCAAAAATAAGACAAAGCTGTAGCTGAAGGAACTTTAGGCGATACAGGTCCCCTTGGATTGACTGAGATACATGTGCTTGCACCATCACTGCGCTGTGTGAATTTGGGGGGAGGGGGGCTACTAACAAGTGGCTCAATGAAACTACAGAGGTTGTCGGGAGTAAGCCCGCGAAATCAAATTGAAGGTTGAACGCTTAGCGGTGGTGTCGGTGAAGTCATGGGATCTTTAGTTGTCGAGGTAACTAGGGCTGGACTTGGATAAAAAAATCGGCCCTGGCATTTTGGCCAGACCGGACCACCACAATCTGGTCACACACCACATAACCCATCTTCCAACTCCCCTGAATATGTATACCAGCCGTGCCACTCCCTAAAAACACTTAAGCAGTGTAATGAGCAAGAGAAAGAAAGAAAGTAGATTATGACAAATACCTTAAAAAAAGTGTCAATTTTACCCCATTGTGATGAATTCACTGCGATGAATCCGAAAAAAAATGAAGGCATCCTGTGTTTGTGAGAGACTTCTTGACTTAAAAGGTTGTTTATTGCATCATGGACACGATAAACAGATGTGTTAAAAACCACCACCTAAAGCCAACCGTTATGCTTCGCTCTCTTGCAGAAACCATACATTTTGTAACTCAATAACAATCTAGTATAGCCTTATTATCATAATCCGAAACCACACACAACTCCATTCAAACAAAAAACTGTTTACTACAACTAAAGTCACGTGAGGTTGGCACTCGTTTCCCGTAGTGATGTGCAGTTCGACTCTTTTTAATGAGTCGACTCATTCGAGTCAGTTCATGTAAATGAATCGAACTATTTGATTCTTTTCCTCAAATAAGTTTTTTTTACCACCTCAGAGAAGAGCAAGTGATTATTTGTCATTTGTGTGGGCAAATATTGCTCTTAGTTTAAGACTAAAACCCCAGGTCCATTACGTTTTGGGATATAATTTGATTATTTAGGTAGCCTAACATTTTAGTTTTATAAAGAAAATAAGAATAAGTATAAGTAAAAATTCCATCATTATCCCAATAATTTAGCATATCCAATTTATCGAAATGTGGCAAAAACGTGGGTGTCAACCAATACACAGAAACTATAACTTAAGTTATACCGAACTGAAATAAATAACGTAGACTTTGACTAAAGATTGACCAAACACTTCCTGTTTCTTCTCAAGGCTTTCTTAAGTAGCCAATTTTGAGCCATCAAAAAGGCCTGGTATCCCTATCGCGGTCGCTACACACAGTCGGCGCGGGAGTCGGACTTAACGTGATTTGGAGTGAACTATCAGTGAGTTGAACAATCAGAGAGACGAACTATCAGAGTCGAAGTATAGAGTGTCCAATTATCAGAGTCGAACTATGAGTCCAACTATCAGAGGGTCCAACTATCAGAGAATCGGACTGAAAGTGACTTTGTGCATGAGTCGAACTATCGCAAAGTCACACTTTGTAGCAGGAAGTGCCTCTCGTCCTGAGACAAATTGTTTCTCAGTGTATGATGTATGCAGACTTGGACACGAGAGTGATAATATAAATTTAATTTTGATACGAAAGCATTGAATAGCGGGTTTTGTTTAGCACGGAAGTGTCAATATTTAATGAGTCAGTAAAAGTTTGATTAATTTGACATAGTTCGATTTGATTCAGACACTAGAAAGATTAATTCAAAAAGATAAGTTCGTTCATTTGTGCACATCACTAGTTTCCCGGGCAACAGGGACGGACAGAGATCGCACTCATCG
>JAPMUY010007463.1:0-57983 GCA_026901105.3 Galaxias olidus | reverse complement strand
GTGAAAGACTCATTGCCAGTTATCGCAAACGCTTGATTGCAGTTGTTGCCGCCAAGGGTGGCACAACCAGTTATTTGGTTTAGGGGGCAATTACTTTTTCACATAGGGCCAGGTTGGTTTGGATAGCTTTTTTCCCTTAATAAATGAAATCATCATTTAAAAACAGCTTTTTGTATTTACTCAGGTTATCTTTGTCTGATATAAAAATTTGTTTGATAATCTGAAACATTTAAGAGTGACAAATTTGCAAAAACAATAAGTATCTGTAAGGGGGCAAATACTTTTGCACAGCACTGTATATCATGACTTGATTACGAAAGCAGGCCACTTACGATCCTCTTCAAGGTCGTCTTCTGTGGAGTAGGATCTGGTTATCCCTGAGGGTACTGGTCTGGTCAGTGGCTCTGCTCCGTCTTCTCTCTGCATCACTGCCATCAATCTGTTGGACCTCTTCATCTGAGACACAAGATTAGTGCATTGTATAAAAGCACAAACATTGATGTTCTGTGAATTACTGACCCAGATAATAAATGACTAATCACTACATTGTGCTCGGGTGACCACAAGGTCCACAAGCGCAATTTACTAGCAGAAGGCAATCATAAGAGTTTCATTGCAGAACGGTTGAAATTTATAAAAAAAATCTTACGATTATTGTCAATGGCTATTTTCTGCAAATCCACTTTTTATGGGGTGTTTTTGATGCAGCATGGTTTCCTACTGAATGTACAGACAATAGATGGCTGATCTTAAGACTTACACAGATTGGTCAAGTACACTAAAAGCAGTTGTCCTGCCAGCGCTGTCAATGTTACATAATAGTTGGTACAACAACAAAAAACTAAGCGTCCAGAGAGACTTGCTGTGTGAACCAATACCACAAGTATAGAAGTGTCTATACGATTTGGTGTTAAGTAAGGAAGGGAAAGAGATTTTGTAAGTGGCCTATGAAATTTAAACAGATACTACCTGCCCTTACAGAAGTCTGTGCAAAGCTACTGTATTCATGTTAGAAAACTCACTTCCCTGACCTGCAACCGACATTTTTACACTACCGTTACATAAGATGTTTAAAAAAGCTATAAAACAATACATAGCTAGCAATAATTAAAAAAAAGCGTATACTTCTGCAGGGAATCTACATGGAGATAGTCTAGTTGATCAAGTATTTTTTATGATTTAACTAGAATATTTCAATGTTAGACAAAACTTAAGCCTCAAATTGTGGACTAAGGACATCTCAGACTAGTGTTTGTTTCAATATTCAGTTAGCTACCCAAATAGATGAGACGGTCATTGTTTATACTCACACTAAAAACTGGTCGTACTATTGTTTATAAGCCAATTTTCTAAAGGAAGGCATTTGTATTTGCATTGCTGAGCAATAAATATCAATTGAACCATTCTTATACTTTTGGAATTATGTGCCAGTTATACGTTCTATTAAACTTTTCATTTTGATGAGAAATATAAAAGGGATATTTTGCTTTATGATTTCAACAAAACTAGATAAACAATCCCAAAAACACAGAAGTTTACAAAAATATTTGGTTTACTATTTCAAGTAAAGTTCAAGAGAACACAAAATAGAACAAACCTGTGTCAACATTTGGCTCTCTCGATGGGTTAGCCATTCCCACCATCCACATCATGGCAGCTAAAAAGACAACACTAAAGTTAAAGGTGTTTTACAGGCATTTTTAGTGCAGGTTTGGAACTTAGAAAAAGCTAGCTAGTACACGTAGATGAAATCCTAAAACTTATTTCATGTCCAACTCAAATTAGTGTAATTATTAATAAAATACATCCAGTGGACAGCTTTATTGGGTACATCCATTTCTTTATTCGATGCAAACTAGTAACTAGTCTAGTAATCTAAACTAGTAATGCAATCTAGTAACTGGTAATTATGAGACTTCTCTGAACTCTATTCCAAAAATATATATTTTTGCCCACAGAAAAGCCACTAACTCAAAGTTTCTTTTAATCATTTTCTGTAATATTAAATATTGTAGTGTTACATTTCCAAGAGGTCAGAAGTTTGGCTACTTGCATTCACAAACAAGGTGTAGGGGAGAGGGGGCAAAACCTAGCACATTTTGGTTTTGGATAAATATAAAAGAAAATATTTGAGTTAGATTAATCATGTAAGCAACAAACACATTTCTGCTACAAATTAAAACTTGAAGTTTGTGTATAGGACTTACCGTTCTTGTACAATTGCAATGAAAAATGGGGAGGTTAAATGTTACAATTTACCCCATGGACTGGGTTCATTGTAACAGAGGGTTATTTGTAACACTTGCTAGAAAAGTCTGTTTGAATGCAATTTAATCAATGCAATTATATTCATAAACTATAGGTGGATACTGTTTATGGACATAGCTATGATAGATATCCACACATCTATCCATCCCTTATCAATCCATCTATCATGGATGGAAATATCGATACATATATGGATAGCACACTCCTCCCCTACTCACTCACACTCCGTTTTGGGGTGCAAGTCTGTATGCGAAGCACCCTTCATTAGTGTAGGGTACAATTCATACAACGGCAAGCTTCGGGACGAAGTTCCCCTCTCTCTCGCGGAAACAGAAACTTTCGTTAAGAGGGCCTAAGAAAATAAAAAATATTCCCAAGCTTTTTTGGCACCATTATTTGTTGGGGGCTGGGATTTATGTAAATTTTTCATTCTTATCTTAATCAGCTGCTTTGTTTTTGCAACAGTCGCTGTACATATACAACACTCTAAAAAACGGTAGACTGTTAATTTGATTTTAGACTAGGTAAGGGTACACTTGATCATGAACGCAATCTAACGTGTAAGTTGTTAACATCTGTTTGACAATAGAAATGTATACATTAGTGTGAGCAGATGTTTGTATGGCACAGAACTTCTTTTTTACAAAGCGTTTTCCATGACACAATATGGTGTTGCGCATGGTCAAAAAGTTGGCATCGAAAGCAGACTTGCTGTGGAGGGTGTTATAACCCACATGATTGATTTGGGATGGCACTTAAGGTGGACACTCCAGGCGACCGGAGTGGAAGTTGGTAGGGGGTGGTTTGAGAAAGGATTTGGGAGGACTCCCCGGGCCTAACAGAGAAGGTTACGATGTACGATTCATGTGCAAAATCAAGCATACTTCATATATTCATATTTCATTTTCATTCATATTGTATATTGTAATTGTAATATTTACAGTAAGGTGACCTTGAGTGTATTGAAAGGCACCCTCACATTAAATGTATTATTATTATTATTATACTAGTTACATTATCTTTTCTGTTATACAATTAAATTGACTCACATGGAATATATAAGGGGCAGGGAAAATAGGTTCATTGCGTTCCTGCGCAGTTTCTACAAGCATCCTCAATGGGCCTTTCGGACACAATACTGCAATCAAATCTGCAAAAAAAATTACAACTTGCAAATTACAAAAACCTCCAGCAAACTACAGGGTACTTCAAGTATGGGCATCACTTCCTGAATTTGGTGACACACGTCCATAAAGCAATTTGTCAGTTTTGAGATCGTGCCGGGTGGCAGACAAAATAAGTGTTCAATATTGAGACTTCCAGAGGACAGATCTGAACAGTGATTTTTTCATTCTCTCATAGACATTACAATGTGCTATCAGAAGAAATGTATTGATAATCTGTTTATATAAAAAAGTTGCCTATCATTTACAATGTGTGTTGGATATATTTTATATTTGCCTGATAAAATTGAAAAACCACAATGAAGCTTAGAGCCACAGCAAATCTTTTTTCAATATATATTTTAAAAAACATTGTTGGTTACACTACCTGACTTGAATTCCAGAAATCTAAGGAATTATATATAACTTAAAAAAATAAACATAACTGCATAGGGTACATTCTTGGGAGCAATTCAATTACCTTAAGTAAAAATATAATCGGCCCACACAATACAAATTTCTGCAATCCTAATTAGACTGCTTGCAATAACAATATTTAAATGTGACACATGTTCGAAGTTGCTCTCTATTAAAGTATATTTGGCTAAATGCAAAACCCTGTGGCCCTTACAGCTTACCATAGACTGAGATAGCTCCGAGTATGACCCAAGCAGACCACTCCGGCAAATACTTGATGAAGACCAGGGCCATGAGGGCACTGATGACAATGAGGTAGGCCTGCTGGAGCTGCAGAGGACCCTTCCAGTGGATGCAGATCATGCCTACTGCTCCAAAGTTCCAGACGATGACAGCTACCGTCGGGTAGTCCATGGCGATGTTATAAGTCTTAAACACCTCTCTAAAAACAAGTCAGATTTCTTTAGAATTAAAACCACAGATATGTTATCAACATAAGCAGATGCAATCTTTCTGTGAAACATAAGTAATGCTTTTATTTGGGTCCAAGTAAAGCTTCTAGGTGAACTCCTTTTGGGTGTCTCTCTGCCACACGGCCATGCACGTGCAGTTGGGGGTATTTCAATGATTAAAGAGACACATGATAATAAGCCTAAGCTCTACATAAGGTGCCCAATAGTACTGACATTTACAAAGCACTGCCAAATAACTTGCATTTACGTGCTTGTCAACGCATCAAATAATACACTACTGGTTCTGCCTAGTATCAAGGTAGTCATTAGATCATGTGAATACAAACATTAACTTAACCTGCTACATCAGTAAGGAGGATGTGGTTTTAATATAAGGCAGTTTAGAGAATACATCATATGAGATATAACTAACGTTTTTTTTTATATATATAAATAGATACTGTAGTTATGGTTTGAATCCTCTTAGACATTATGTAGAATTTCTTCCTTTCCACAGTATTTGCAGTCTTTCATCTTGCCAGTTCCTTAAGTAATTATAATGCTATTAATAGACTATAGCTACTGAGTCTGGATGAAAAATAGTCCAAGGTTTTACCACCAATATAAAGGGATGGCCATAATTCACTTCCATATAGGAGAATGTCCACTCTCTCTAACTACACTTTACAGAAAAAGAAGTGAACTCACCCCAGATACTTGGAGCTGAACCACCATATAGGAGAATGGCCACTCTCTCTAATTTCACTTTACAGAAAAATAAGTGAACTCACCCCAGATACTTAGAGAGAGTGGACATTCTCCTATATGGTGGTTCAGCTCCAATTTTACTTGACACTCACCCCAGATACATGAAGCTGAACCACCATAGAGGAGAATTTGACTTGACACTCACCCCAGATACATGAAGCTGAACCACCATAGAGGAGAATTTGACTTGACACTCACCCCAGATACATGAAGCTGAACCACCATAGAGGAGAATTTGACTTGACACTCACCCCAGATACATGAAGCTGAACCACCATAGAGGAGAATTTGACTTGACACTCACCCCAGATACTTGACACTCACCCCAGATACATGAAGCTGAACCACCATAGAGGAGAATTTGACTTCACACTCACCCCAGATACATGAAGCTGAACCAGAACAGCAACATCAAGGAGGAGAGAATGAGCCACCCATGTATAAACTGGAATGGAAAAACAGCATACAAGATGGACAATCTCTCACATGTCAATGAAGTCCATTAATTAACGCTTGGTTTCCGCTTGACTGACCTTGTAGCAGCGATACTTGTAAAGGACCACAAGGAAAATGGTCATGACCACAATGACACTGATCATTATGATTGTGTTGAGGACCGAATTGAGAAGCCGCTGGCCCACCGATTTGGTGTCCTCTGTGAAAGGGGTGTAGATCCTATAGACAAAAATCAGTCACAGAAGTTAACCTAGCATATTACCATTGAAATAATTATATTGGATAGATTTGCATAATTCTGATAGGATTATCGTATTTGTAATAGAATAATAGTAAAATAATGTTGTCGGTAACAGTGACTAACATCTATACAAATGGTCTTAGCTAGAACAATAAATAAACATGTTATTACTGTTATAAAAGTCCAGGTATATTTACGAATTTAGCTATGTACTATACAGTGTCCTCAAGAAATATGTCTACCCTTCCAAAAGATGAGCAAAAAAGGCTATGAAAAATGGCAGTTTATTAGGTTGTTTTACTCACAATATAAGAAAAAATGTAAATAGAAACATTACTATTAGTTTTTTTTTTGTTTTTGTTTTTTTTCAATCAAAAGATATATTTTTCTCAGTAACACCATTAAAATCCTTCAAAGAAATAACGAATTGAAGTTTATCTCCATTCATTTTGAACTTTATTCACCTTGAAAGCACCAAAGTGGGTACTCATGTATGGATTGGAACGAAGTAGCCTTTTAAACTTCAATTAAGATTTTGGTCATTTGCAAAAAAAAAAATGTAAAAGTGGCAAGCCTAAAATACAGTATGTGTCAGCTCACCCAAATATGGGAGGATAGAACCAGCCCTGATGTGGTTCCAGTGGCGCTGCACTAATCAAGAAATGGCTTGATATAATAAGAAAAACTGCTAAACAGCTGAAATTGGCAATTTTCACTATTAGGGAAATAATTTATAAGTGGCCAAATGGTTTTACCACCATTTGATGGTTCGAGCGGCCAAAGAATCTCCAAGAATCACAGTCGGAAAATGGCAGAGATTAGTTGCATCGTTGGGTCAGAGAGTCTCCTAAACAACCATCAGATGTCACCTCCATAACCAGAAGGTGTTTGGGAGGCTTGCCAGGAAAAAGCCTGTAATAAACTAAAGCACCAATAGTTTGCCAAATGTTACTATAACTTTCAATGAGACCGGGTTCTATGAACAGTTCAGAACAAAATAAAGCATTTAGCAACAAACACCAGACAGTAGGGCACAGACAGAGATATGGCCACAAAAAAAGGTATGCAATACCCACTATGAAGGATGGTAGGGATTCTATGAAGGATGGTAGGGATTCTATGAAGGATGGTAGGGATTCTATGAAGGCTGGTAGGGATTCTATGAAGGATGGTAGGGATTCTATGAAGGATGGTAGGGATTCTATGAAGGCTGGTAGGGATTCTATGAAGGATGGTAGGGATTCTATGAAGGCTGGTAGGGATTCTATGAAGGCTGGTAGGGATTCTATGAAGGCTGGTAGGGATTCTATGAAGGCTGGTAGGGATTCTATGAAGGCTGGTAGGGATTCTATGAAGGATGGTAGGGATTCTATGAAGGCTGGTAGGGATTCTATGAAGGCTGGTAGGGATTCTATGAAGGATGGTAGGGATTCTGGTAGGGATTCTATGAAGGCTGGTAGGGATTCTATGAAGGCTGGTAGGGATTCTATGAAGGATGGTAGGGATTCTATGAAGGCTGGTAGGGATTCTATGAAGGATGGTAGGGATTCTATGAAGGCTGGTAGGGATTCTATGAAGGATGGTAGGGATTCTATGAAGGCTGGTAGGGATTCTATGAAGGCTGGTAGGGATTCTATGAAGGATGGTAGGGATTCTATGAAGGATGGTAGGGATTCTATGAAGGATGGTAGGGATTCTTTGATGTTGTGGGGCAATTTTGCTTTCAAATGCCCTGAACAATTAGCTTGGACACATGACTTTATGGACTCAATCAAATATCAAGAGATGTAAAATGAAAACCTGATTCCCTCTGCAAGTGGTGGTGAACTGGGCCGTGGTTGGATCTTCAAGCAGTAAGGACAAATCATATTTGAAATTCCACATGCAGCTGGTTCACTGACCACACAATGTTTGCCATGGCCATTCCAGTCCCAACCTAAACCCATTGAACACCTGTGGAATGAGCTGAAGAGGAGAGCGCACAAGTGTGGACCTAGGTTCCGGTCGGTCTAGAAAAGGTCCTGTATGGAAGAATGTTCTCAGAACCCTTACTCTGTGCTCTCCAACCCAATGAACCCTTATAGGACAGCAATCAAGGCAGTCACCTTTGCTAAGCAAGGTACAAAATCAAGGGGTGCCAATAATTGTGATGCATTATTCACTACCGAAACTATATAATTTGTTTCGGTGGTGACTGTTTCGGTAGTGACTAATTTAAGATAATCTAACCATAAAACAAAAAATTGCTAGCATGCACATGGCTAGCAACTAGATATTTGGAGTGATATACACTAATAAAATCAACATATGTATAGTTATTCATACCCATGGCAATTTTTTTTGTTATAGTGAATTGAGTAGGTTTTTCTGGGTGTAAATGCCAAGGTGACATAGGATGGTTAAACATTGTGTTAGAGATGTTAATGAAAAATTCCACTTATTTGTATGTTGTTTTTTTTTTTACATTCTAACAAAAAAAGTTCATACCCCTTGAAATTGTCGCAATTGTTTGAGGAAATGCAAGCTTTTATACCATTTCAAATGGTCCTGGTCCATGGTCCTGGCTTTTTGAACATCTCCACTGGCATTTTGGACCACTCCTCTTTTGCGAAGATCTCCAGGTCCTTGAGGTTGGAAGGCTTCCTTGTCATCACTCTGGTCTTTGGTACCCTCCACAGATTCTCGATGGGATTCAGGTTTGGACTCTGGCTGGGCCACTCCAAAACATTGATATTGTTTTCTGTTAACCATTTCTTGACCACTTCGGCTGTATATTTCGGATCATTGTCCTGTTGGAAGGTCCAGTGCTGCCCAAGACCAAGTTTTTCTACAGACTGCCTGATGTTTCCCTTCAGAATTTTCATGTAGTCCTCTTTTCTCCTGCTGCCGTATACTTCAACAAGGTTGCCAGGCCCATTGGCTGAAAAACACCCCCAAAGCATTACACTCCCACCACCATGCTTGACCCTGGGGATGGTGTTCTTGAGGTTGAATACTTCTTCTTTCGCCAAACAAAAGCCACATCCCTGTGTCCAAACAACTCCATTTTCGTCTCGTATGACCACAGAATTTATGACCAAAAGCTTTCTTCTTTGTCCAGGTGCGCTTTTGCGAAGGTTAGGCAAGCTTTTGTTTGCCTAACTAGGAGAAGTGGGGTCGTCCTTGGTCGGCGTCCATCGAGGCTAACCTTGTACAGTAGCTGCGATTCAACTGTAGTTCCACATCCCCTCATTCACTTACCCTCAGCCCTTGGTATGACGTAACAGCACACGTTGCGCAGAGTCCACTTGGGGAACAGAGGCAAAGTGGTCGGGGGATTTAAATGAATCAAACCTGCCCTTGTACATTTTCAGCCCAGACTGTCATAGATCGACCGCCAGTTGGCTTGGAGCTATGATGCTTTTTACAAATCATCGTAAATACCTGCATACTCGTTTAAACGAGGCTTGTGCAATCAGCTGTGTCAATTTCGAATAAATAAAAAGTAATACATCTTTCTATTTGTGATATGTATCATGATTATCATCTTCATCCGCTTTGTCCGGGGTCGGGTCGCGGAGGTAGCAGTTCCAGCAGGGCATCCCAAACTTCCCTTTCCCGGGCCACGTTAACTAGCTCTGACTGGGGGATTCCAAGGCGTTCCCAGGCCAGTTTGGAGATATAATCCCTCCACCTGGTCCTAGGTCTGCCCCGCGGCCTCCGCCCAGCTGGACTTGCCTGGAACACCTCCCTAGGGAGGCGGCCAGGTGGCATCCTTACTAGATGCCTGAACCACCTCAACTGGCTCCTTTCTACGCAAAGAAGCAGCGGCTCTACTCCGAGTCCCTCACGAATGGCTGAACTTCTCACCCTATCCCTAAGGGAGATGCCAGCCACCCTCCGGAGGAAACTCATTTCCGCCGCTTGTATCCGCGATCTCGTTCTTTCGGTCATGACCCACCCTTCATGACCATAGGTGAGAGTAGGAACGAAGATAGACCGGTAGATTGAGAGCTTTGCCTTCTGGCTCAGCTCTCTCTTCGTCACAACGGTGCGATAGAGCGACTGCAACACCGCACCCGCTGCTCCAATTCTCCGGCCCATCTCTCGTTCCATTTTCCCCTCACTCGAGAACAAGACCCCAAGATACTTGAACTCCTTCACTTGGGGTAAAGACTCATTCCCTACTTGGAGTAGACAATCCATCGGTTTCCTGCTGAGAACCATGGCCTCAGATTTGGAGGTGCTGATCCTCATCCCAGCCGCTTCACACTCGGCTGCAAACCGATCCAATGAGTGCTGCAGGTCGCAGACCGATGATGCCATCAGGACCACATCATCTGCAAAAAGCAGTGATGCAATCCTCTGCCCACCAACCCGCAGCCCCCTCCCCCGCAGCTACGCCGTGAGATCCTGTCCATGAATATCACAAACAGGATAGGTGACAAAGCGCAGCCTTGGAGGAGGCCAACCCTCACCGGAAATGAGTCCGACTTACTGCCGAGAACCCGGACACAGCTCTCGCTTTGGGAGTACAGAGATTGGATGGCCCTAAGTAGAGACCCCCTCACCCCATACTCTCGCAGCACCTCCCACAGTATCTCCCGGGGAACCCGATCATACGCCTTCTCCAAATCCACAAAACACTTGTAGACCAGATTGGCATACTCCCAGGCCCCCTCGAAGATCCTCGCAAGGGTAAAAAGCTGGTCCGTTGTTCCACGACCAGGCCGGAAACCGCATTGTTCCTCCTCAATCCGAGGTTCGACTATCGGTCGAACCCTCCTTTCCAGCACCCTGGAGTATACTTTCCCGGGGAGGCTGAGTAATGTGATGCCTCTGTAGTTGGCACACACTCTCCGGTCCCCCTTTTTGAACAGGGGAACCACCACCCCGGTCTGCCACTCCTTAGGTACTGTCCCCGACTTCCACGCAATGTTGATAAGACGTGTCATCCATGACAGTCCCTCAACACCCAGAGCCTTCAGCATTTCTGGGAGGATCTCATCAACCCCTGGGGCTTTGCCACTGTGGAGTTGTTTGACTACCTCAGTGACCTCCGCCAGGGAGATTGATGCTGATCCCCCATCATCCTCTAGCTCTGTCTCTACTATATAGGATGGGTTTGTAGGGTTCAGGAGTTCCTCAAAGTGCTCCTTCCACCTCCCAATCACCTTGTCAGTTGAGGTCAACAACGACCCATCCTTACTGCATACAGCTTGGATGGTTCCCTGCTTTCCCCTCCTGAGGTGTCGGATGGTCTTCCAGAACCGCTTTGGTGCCAGCCGAAAGTCCTTCTCCATGGTTTCTCCGAACTCCTCCCACACCCGCTGCTTTGCCTCTGCCACGGCCGAGGCTGCAGTCCTTCGGGCCTGTCGGTACCTTGCAACTGCCTCCGGAGTCTCCCGGGATAGCATGTCCCGGAAGGCCTCCTTCTTCAATCGGACGGCTCCCCTGACCACCGGTGTCCACCAGGATGTTCGAGGGTTACCGCCCCTTGAGGCACCTAAGACCTTGAGACCACAGCTCTCAGACGCAGCTTTAGCAATGGAGGCTTTGAACATTACCCACTCCAGTTCAATGCCCCCAGCCTCCACAGGGATGCCAGAAAAGCCCAGCCGGAGGTGTGAGTTGAAGGCCTCCCGGACCGGGGACTCTTCCAGACGCTCCCAGTTCACCCGCACTACACGTTTGGGCTTACCAGGTCTGTCCAGAGGCTTCCCCCGCCACCTGACCCAACTCACCACCAGATGGTGATCAGTTGACAGCTCTGCCCCCCTCTTCACCCGAGTGTCCAAAACATATGGCCTCAGGTCCGATGATACGATAACAAAATCGATCATCGACCTTCTGCCTAGGGTGCTCTGGTACCAGTTACACTTATGAGCATCCTTATGTTCGAACATGGTGTTTGTTATGGCCATTCCATGACTAGCACAGAAGTCCAATAACAAGCCACCACTCAGGCTCAGATCACGGAGGCCGTTCCTCCCAATCACGCCTCTCCAAGTGTCTCCATTGCCCACATGTGCGTCCCAGGAGGAGGACCCGTCAGCGAGCGCCTGGTGGCCGGGCTTGCCACGGAGCCCGGCCGGGCATAGCCCGAAAAAGCAACGTGGATGACACCAACATCTCTCCTTCTCCGTCCCGTGGGCTCACCACCCGCGGGAAAAACCAAGGGGGTCGGGTGCACTGCCAGAAAAGTGGCAGTGAAGGCAGAGGTTTTCGACGGATCGGACCCGGGTGGCAGAGGCTGGCTTTGGGGACGTGGAACGTCACCTCTCTGGGAGGGAAGGAGCTGGAGCTTGTGCGGGAGGTGGAGCGCTACCAGCTGGATCTGGTGGGGCTTACCTCTACGCACAGCCTCGGCTCTGGAACCTCACTTCTGGATAGGGGTTGGACTCTATTCTTCTCCGGAGCTCCCCAGGGTGAGAGGCGCAAGGCTGGTGTGGGGATACTCACAAGTCCCCGGCTAAGTGCCTCTATGTTGGAGTTCACCCCAGTGGACGAGAGGGTCGCCTCCCTACGCCTGCGGGTCATGGGGGGGAAACTCTGAACTGCTGTTTGGTGCATAGGCACAGACAACAGTCAGAGTATTCTGCCTTTTTGGAGACCCTGGATGGAGCCTTGTATGGGGCTCCAGAGGGGGACTCTGTAGTCTTGCTGGGAGACTTCAACGCACATGTGGGCAATGATAGAGACACTTGGAGAGGCGTGTATCATGATTATCCTAACTATTATTGCTAGGGGTTTATGATACCTTCCTCTATTTATTAATGTTCTCCTTTGGTGGTGAGCAACTGGAGTTTCATGTGCATTACTGCCACCTAACTATTGATGTATTCTCTTGCACCAAATGCATAACTGCAATGCATTATGGGTGATATACACCTCTGGAGAGACCATGGTTGTTCACTCGCTCCCTTAGCCCTCTGAGGGGTGATCTAACCAAGTTCACTTCAGATTTTCAGACTAATGGAACAACACTTAAGATGGCGGCAGGGATTCCCTCGAGGGCAAGTGCCAAGGGGAAGTCAACGAGGGCATGTTGAACGGCTATCGAAACGCAGATAGTGTCCACTGGAGTGTTTGCCTTGATATGTGGGTACCAGAATCGCTCAGATTCTTCAGGATGGCCTTGGTGGTGATCCTTGGATTCTTCTTGGCCTCTCATATTACCATTCTTGCCAGCGCAGGAGTCACTTTTAGCTTCTAACAATGCCCTTTTTTTCACAGTGTGGACCTCCTTGTACTTTTTGATGACACTTTGCACTGTGGCCACTGGCACTTGAAAACACTTGGATATGGCTTTGTAGCCTTTCACCTTCTTGTGAGCAGCCACAATGCACAACTCAATTTATAGTTGGTTAGAATGCTCTAAAACATGGTAGGAACAACAAGGACCATCTGGAATGGTATAAAGGCTTGAATATCCTCAAAAATTTGCGACAAGTTCAAGGGGTATGACTACATTTGGACATGGCATTTTTTGTTAAAATGTAAAAAACATAAAAATAGGTGAAATTTCTCATTAATATTAAAATCATAATGTTTTACCGTCTTTTGTCACCTTGTAGCATTTCCATCAGAAAAAACCTATTAGTCAAATAAAAATTCACTATAACTCAAAATGTGGCATGGGTATGAATAATTTTGGGCTTAACTGTAGCTATTTAACTTCACTGGGGCAGTTATGTGTTCGGTAATGACGAACAAAACCACTCAGTGATTGCCCGATTTTAGAGGACATTTACTTCAAAACAAAGAAACAAAACTCTTCAATATTCTAACCTAAACAAAAAAGGTTGCAGTCACTTCCTGGTTAAGCGGGAGAGTTGGGGACATCAGTCAGTTTCTTCATTTATAATTTTTTCATAAAATCTATCTGAATCTTTCAATGGCCATTAAGAAGAAAATAACATATTTAATTATTAAAACAAAGTAAATAACTTGACAAAAAAATGTCTACAGTAATTTTTCAACAACAGAAATTTAGGGGTTTGGGTCGGGGACAGCCAACTGCTAATAGAAAGGAGCACATAAACCCAGATTTTGTAAATATCTTATTGCATAGTATCACAATTAAAGTATTGTTCCTTTATCAAGATAAGATATAAAAGTTTTAAAACTTTTTATTTTTTTAAATACTTATTTAAGATTTTAGATTGATTAGGACTACAATTTGAACCATTTCTGTAGAATCGGCCATATATTTGCTTTAGATTCCGGCCCAGGCTCTTCGATGTCTTCCACTCTCTCTCTCCCACCTTTCCTGTCCACCCACTGTCCTGTCTAATATAGCGAAAATGCCTCTCCAAAAAAATTACAAATAAAAATGAATATATGTTACAACCCAACCTCCCCCCGGGATGCACGAGAAGTTCTTCCGGAGGTGGGAGTTGAAGACCTCCCGGACAGGGTCTGGTACTGCTCCACCTCCCGCACTAGCTCCGGTTCCTTTCCCACCAGAGAGGTTACATTCCACGTCCCTAGGACCAGTCTACGATGCCAGGGGTCAGCACGCCTAGGTCCCCGCCTATGCCTGCCACCCGATTGGCATTGCACCCGACCCCAATGTCTGTCCCTGCAGGTGGTGGGCCCACAGGGCGGTGGCTCCGTGTTGTTTCTTCGGGCTGTGCTCGACCGGGCCCCATCGGTCAAGGCCCGGCCCCCAGACGCTCGCCGACGAGCATCCCCCCGGGTCTGGCTCCAGGGGGTAGCCTCGGTTTCTCTCTTCCGGGTGAGGTGCCACAGTGCCGTTGGTTCCGCTTCATTGGGGTGTTTTTGAATCGCGCTTAGTCTGGACCCTCCCCTGGGACTAATTTGCCATGGGAGACCCTACCAGGGGCTACTGCCCCCGACAACACAGCTCCCAGGGTCAAAGGGACACTGAAACCCCTCCACCACGTTAAGGTGGCGATTCTCGGAGGGGTCCATATTCAAAACCTCCATTGTGGAAGCGGCTGCTAGGAGTTGTGGTCAGAAGGTCGTCGGTGCCTGTCGTGGCGGCAACCAAAGAACCCGCTGGTGGACACCAGCGGTGAAGGAAGCCGTCAGACTGAAGAAGGAGGCCTTTCGGGCTTGGTTGTCCCAGGGATCTCCTGAAGCAGCAGACGGGTACCGGGTGGCCCGAAGGGCTGCAGCTTCAGTAGTCAAAGAAGCAAAAACCCGTGTGTGGGAGGAGTTCGGGGAGGCTATGGAGAGGGACTTTCGGTTGGCCTCAAGGAAGTTCTGGCAAACCGTTAGACGGCTCAGAAAGGAAAAGCAGGGATTGGCCCAGGCTCTGTTGAGCAGGGGAGGAGAACTGCTGACCCGGACTGGGGATATCGTCGGGCGGTGGAAGGAGCACTTTGAGGAACTTCTTAACCCCGCCAACACGTCCTCTGTGGAGGAGGCAGAGTTCGAAGACTCGGGGGAAGTCTCAGCAATAGCCCTGGCAGAGGTCACTGAGGTAGTTGGGAAGCTCCTCAGCAGCAAGGCGCCGGGTGTGGATTAGATTCGCCCCGAGATGCTGAAGGCTCTGGACATTGTTGGGCTGTCTTGGTTGACACGCCTCTTCGGTGTCGCGTGGAGGTCGGGGACAGTACCATTGACTGGCAGACCGGGGTGGTGGTTCCCATTTTTAAAAATGGGGACCGGAGGGTGTGCTCCAATTATCGGGGTATCACACTTCTCAGCCTACCTGGGAAAGCTTATGCCAGGGTGTTGGAAAGAAGACTCCGACCGATTGTCGAACCTCGGCTCCAGGAGGAGCAATGCGGATTCCGTCCTGGTCGTGGAACAGTGGACCAACTCTTTACCCTTGCGGGGCTGTTTGGTGTGGCATGGAAGTTTGCCCATCCAGTCTACATGTGTTTTGTGGACTTGGAGAAGGTCTACGACCGTGTCCCCTGGGGAGTCCAGTGGGGGGTACTGCGGGAGTATGGAGTACCGGGGCCGTTGCTACGAGCCATTCGGTCCCTTTATAACCGGAGTGAGAGCTGTGGCCGTATACTCGGCACAAAGTCAAATACGTTTTCAGTGGGTGTTGGACTCCGCCAGGGCTGCCCCTTGTCACCGGTTCTGTTGACAAGGGGCTGGTTTGGTGCAGCATCAGCAGTAATGAGGGCGTTGTACCGGACCGTCGTGGTGAAGAAGGAGCTGAGCCGAAAGGCGAAACTCGCGATTTACCAGTCGGTCTACGTTCCAACCCTCACCTATGGTCATGAGCTTTGGGTAGTGACCGAAAGAATAAGATCGCGAGTACAAGCGGCTGAAATGTGTTTCCTCCGTAGGGTGGCTGGGCTCAGCCTTAGGGATAGGGTAAAGAGCTCGGTCATCCGTAGGGAGCTCGGAGTAGAGCCGCTGCTCCTTCGCGTCGAAAGGAGCCAGACGAGGTGGTACGGGCATCTGATTAGGATGCCTCCTGGGCGCCTCCCGTTGGAGGTTTTCCGGGCATGCCCTACTGGTAGGAGACCCCGGGGTAGACCCAGAACACGCTGGAGAGATTATATATCTCGTCTGGCCTGGGAACAGCTCGGGATCCTCCAGGAGGATCTGAAAATTTTTGTTATATTTTGAATGAAAGTTGACCAAGTAGATGAAAATAAATCTATTTTAAAGCCTTCTTCAGATCTTTACCAAGGGTGTCTGATTTCTTGACGGCACTGTACATGACTCCTCAGAAAAGAAACTATTCAATTGTACTAACATTATCAAATCTGACTGGGTCCAAGAAAAAATATGAAAGGAGTTGGATTAACAGCTAACATACAACATGCATATACCTTGCTCTCAGGCTAGAGGGATGTATTTCTTTCTGCATAGAAGATGCCATTAAAAAAGCCTTATCCACAACATCTAGACAGTTATTTTCCCATAAGGAACACATTTAAAATCTGTTGTGCTATAAAATAGGAAAATTTCACCAAAACCTACAGCTGCTGCCCATTCTTTTCTGTATAGAAGCTGACCGATTTGATGGTTGCCACAACAACAACCATGCAAAGGGTGACAGGGACAAAGAGCATGATGACATGCTTAGCCCCATACTTCAGGGTAAGCTCCTCCTCGTCCATGTCTGTCTCTCCAACAACAGCGGTGCAGTCTAGTGCAGGGGGCTGTTGTATGTTAGAAGCATCCGGAGAGAAGAAGGATATATGGTCAATAGCTGTATATTTAATCAAGCTGATAATTCTATTAGCTAGAATACATGTGTGGCTGGGACAATTGCCCATGAGGGAAACAAAACGGTCACGAAAAACATTTTGAACAGTTAATTTCTATGCTTGGGGCCAGAAAAACTACTTCTCTGTGAAAACAAAATGGCCTCGAGACATTGACTGAAACAGTGGTACAGACTTTTTCAAAATCTTTGTCCTGGGGACCAGTCATTTCACACTTTGGGGGTTACAAGATTATAAGATGTGCATGTTTTGTCTCTATATGCTGGCGCAATTTTGATGGTACTATAGCCTAGTTGCTTAGCTTCCCCCTAAAGCCAGTCTGTGTTATTTACCAAACCATGCTATCGCTGGAAAAGAAACCAGATTTGATATGAATCGTAATTACGACTTAATAGGCAAAACATTTTTTGCCTCTGATCCTTTGTTTAAATTAGCATTGTTAGATCCTGGAGTCTCATTTATAAACGTTGCGTATGCACAGAAGAAGGCGTTGGACACTTTTCTCTTTCACTTTTATGAATAATTTAAATATATAATCCAGGCTAACAGCAACGCAGTTGCAAAAAAAATTATAAAAAAGCGTGAACGCGTGATTGGGCTCATCGCTGCTCCCAACACTAAGGCACATGCAAGTCCACCAGACAATAATTACAATTATGTATCGCGAATGTGTTATTAAGATATAATAATAATAATATAATAATAATTATTCCTTTGGCGTGAAAGACCATTTTTGCAACCCGTCGCCACCTAGAAGTTGGTTCATCATTCCACTGCCTGCCTACTGTCAACCAGTCCACCAACCCATCCAACAGCTCTACAAAGTACTGCAAGTACTGTTAGAATTGTCTTTTGGAAATGTGAGACTCCACGTGGGTATAGAATATTTATTTGTGTGGAGGGGAAATTGGAACAGGTAAAGGACCCAGTCATAGCACCAATGTAGTTTCTATTCTGTCATGGGGTAAGGAGCAGACACCACCATGTGGACTTTTCTAGTTTTGTCCTGGTTAGCATAGTTAGATAGTAGGTAGGGCTGGGCGATTTTACAATTTAATCCATGGTTGCCATCGTCAGTATTGCCAGTATTGCCATGGCAATACTACTTCTCAAACAGGCAATACTACTTTTTTTGCAGACCATTTATAGCGTTTTTTTTATTTAGCCTAGAACACCTCAGTAACCTGTAATAAAAAGACTAATTATATGTATAGAATAATCTGATTTGCATCTACTGCAACATATGAAAACATTTCAACTTAATCAATGAGCTAGATATGACACGTTGCACCATTTGAGTGCCTTGACACAACTACCGCTGCGGTGCGCGTGCACACTGTGTTAAGCCTGGTTTAAGCCTGGTTTATACTTCTGTGAAGGAGCACGTCTGTGCGTAGCTTCGAAGAGAAGGGGTTTCTGGGAAAGCGTAGCTCACCGAGGCCCGCCGACGTGTTGACGGGGAGTCCTCCCAAATCCTAACAGCCCGTCGAACGAATCGTCTTCTGAGTGCATCGAACAATCGCTGATTGGTTATGCAGGGTAGGAAGCAAGTAGATATTCGGTAATATTTTTGGCTGTATCCAAATCAAATGAAAATGCAGATGACACAATGAAATGGAGCAGATAAGCTGATTTTCAATAGCCTTCTAATCATATTAGTGGTTTTCTATACACTTAGCTTGTACATATAGACTATATGTAACAACAGTTTTCTGTATTGTTTGATAAACTGTAGCCTATGTGAATGTATTGAACAGCCCTTTGGTCAGCTGACATTCACATACAGTTCTGCAAAGCGGCATGCCAGTCATATATGGGGTCATTATTGTAGCAAAACTATTTGCAAATGCGAGTAGAGAGTTGTGTATTTGTATCTCAATCGGTGCGCGCGTAATCAGATTGACAATTGTGTACTGAGACTTGTGAATGTGTACAGGGATCTGCAAATGCGTATTCTGAATCCGTGCATGCATAATCGGTTCGTAAGTGTGTATAAAAAATATCCGTCTGCATTCAGATTTGCAAGTGTATTGAGAGTTGTATTTGTGTAGACGAATCTGTGAATGCATACGTGGATATTTATGGTTAAAAGTATTTTGCTGCAAGAGCTGAAAATACAGACAAGCATCAGATAAAACTCATGTGGGCCTCTCAATTGGATGTGTTTTTACACGTGACTTTTGCTACACTTCTGGCGTGGCAGAGATCTGTGCGTGTGTGGCGATTCGTCTGTGTGTCGAGGTTTGTCTGTGTGTCTCAGTAGAAATTTCTATGACTCCCAAAGTGCACTTCGACATGTAACATCCAATCAACGCGTTTATAATTATGTCACGAGCCGGTATATAAGCTCTGAACTAGGCTACATCTTAAACTAGGCAATAGAATATAGGCTACGTTAAGCCTGGTTTATACTTCTGCGAAGCAGCACGTAAACAGCTCTGAGTAGCTTTGAAGAGAAGGGGTTTCTGGGAAAGCGTAGCTCACCGAGGCCCGCCGACGTGTTGACGGGGAGTCTTCCCAAATCCTAACAGCACGAAGCGTCTTCTCAGTGCTGATTGATTGAGCAGGGTAGGAAGCAAGTAGATATTCGGTAATATTTTGGCTGTATCCAAAAAAATTAAAATGTAGATTACACAGTGAACTGGACCAGATAGGCTGATTTTCAATTCGAATCATATTAGTGGTTTTCGATGCACTTAGCTTGTACATAGTATAGCCTATTTATATAGGCAGTGTGCGATTTGACGGGGGGGATGGCGGGGACTTCCCTGGCTCTGGTCTTTCTATCCCTGGCACTGCAATGTAAATATTCACCGCCGGCGGGGATACATTTTCCCCCCCCTTGAAATATTTTCGACCAATAGTGATTTAATTAGTGGCCTTTTTATGCATGATTTTGTCAAATTTTTGCTCAAAGAATAACAATGTAAAATCACCCAAACCTTACCAGCGCGACAAACGTGACAAAAAAATACATTGAATGGATTTTAGTTTAACTAGAGGCGGACAATTACGTTAGACTGCATGAATTGGATTGTCTGAAACGCTGGCTATGCCATCTCTTAGCGCGAACCGGCCTGCTCTCAGATAACAAACTTTTTCTAAGAACAACATTGAGACAGCACTAAGATAGTTGGCGTGGTTGTTTTGTTTTCTTCTCGCTAGCATTTGCAATAAGACATCTAGAGGCTAAGCCAAAGGGGCATACGAGAAATTTTGATACCCCCGTAATTAGTCAAATATTTGCTTGAAAACAAATCATATCTTAAAGTACTCTGATATTTGGCCGATCGAAGTTCTTAGCGTTATCTTTATTTTTGAACTAGCTAGCTAGAATCACATACGATTCATGCATGTGAGACACATCTAGACACCCATTTGGGTTATACCTTAAATATCTCTTTGTATGGATAGGTAGGATTGCTACATTAGTTTAGTAAAGTGTGTGCATAATTCCACCATTCCACGCACAGAGACAGCCAGAAGTGCACACAGATTTCGGTTTAGTGTTAAGCAGGTAAATTTGCATTTGCAATGGGAACACTTGCGTTCTAACGTTTGCCCTGACATGATGGACATCATGTTCATTGAATATCCAGTTTAAAATATCTGACATTAGAAATTTGATGCATTACATTTGAAAGATTAATTAAAATATGATTTATGACTCTTATCCAGGTAGGGAATGAGTCTTTACCCCAAGTGAAGGAGTTCAAGTATCTTGGGGTCTTGTTCTCGAGTGAGGGGAAAATGGAACGAGAGATGGGCCGGAGAATATTCTATTATGAGCCAGAAGGCAAA
The DNA here is from genome assembly GCA_026901105.3 of Galaxias olidus. Lineage (NCBI taxonomy): Eukaryota > Metazoa > Chordata > Actinopteri > Galaxiiformes > Galaxiidae > Galaxias > Galaxias olidus. The sequence goes on along the minus strand of JAPMUY010007463.1, from coordinate 37,273 downwards.
GCTCTCAATCTACCGGTCTATCTTCGTTCCTACTCTCACCTATGGTCATGAAGGGTGGGTCATGATCGAAAGAACGAGATCGCGGATACAAGCGGCGGAAATGAGTTTCCTCCGGAGGGTGGCTGGCATCTCCCTTAGGGATAGGGTGAGAAGTTCAGCCATTCGTGAGGGACTCGGAGTAGAGCCGCTGCTTCTTTGCGTAGAAAGGAGCCAGTTGAGGTGGTTCGGGCATCTAGTAAGGATGCCACCTGGCCGCCTCCCTAGGGAGGTGTTCCAGGCACGTCCAGCTGGGCGGAGGCCGCGGGGCAGACCTAGGACCAGGTGGAGGGATTATATCTCCACACTGGCCTGGGAACGCCTTGGAATCCCCCAGTCAGAGCTGGTTAATGTGGCCCGGGAAAGGGAAGTTTGGGATGCCCTGCTTGAACTGCTACCTCCGCGACCCGACCCCGGACAAAGCGGATGACGATGATGATGATGATGATTAAAATATGATGAACACTTAGGCCGAGTGTATATTTTATATATGCAATTGTCCCAACACAACAAATTAGCAGACCTTATAAGAAATGACAAGGTGCTAGCCTTTAAATAATACTGGACACTGTCGTATGACACTTAAACTTGTTCAGTTGGTTGTTCAATAAGATATGTCTAATTATAGACAAAAACATTTGTTTCCGTAAACATATAAATAACAAAGCAATTTCAGGACCTATTTTGACTGGTTGATTGCCATACCTGCTTGTAGGTATGGGTCGAATTGTTTAAACATTAACAAGGGGGTGGTAAAATATCTGACCAGGGGAAGCCTATGTATTTGTTATATTTGATTTCAACAGCAATGAAAAGGTACATTAAGGTAACTTTGAAAGGTAAAGAAAATGGCTTCATGACCAATTTGGGCAATCATTCCATGACATCATCCCCCCTCTGGAAATTTTACAAATCGCACCCTGGCTATGGGCCTATGTTACAACTGTTTTCTGTATTGTTTGATAAACTGTATATGAATATATTGTACAGCACTTTGGTCAGCTCTGCTTGTTTTAAACGTTTTATATAAATAAAATGTATTTGATTTGATATAAGAAAATATGAAAAGCAGTGAGCAACCTTAGTCTCCTTGTTTATACTTTCGCGGGACATGAACGGGAGTTTCCGTGTCTGTGCTTCTTCTACAGTTTTCTGTACATTCTGGATTACGGAATTCGACATTGCCACCTAGTGGGCCCGTTAAACTTACGTTGAAGTATGTAGGCAAACTACTGTGCGAACGTAAGCACCAAATGAGCGTTTACATTCGCTAAAGCGCTCACGCAGAAGTATAAACCAGGCTTTAGTTGTTACATTTGCTGAGGCTGCAATGGAATGGAATCTGGTGTTGCTGTTTCACTCCCAAGATATTTTCTCTTAAAGATTCTAAACTAATGCCATTGGTAATGGGTATTCAGTAAGTTTAAATTCTCAAACAAAATGTTAAAATGATTTCTTGCATGCTTGCAAGCTTCTTGCAGCTTGACGATTTTAATATTACATTATTTGCATACGTAATGTTTAGTTTACCTCGTCGACCCAACTTAAAGGGGTCTTATTATGCAAATTTTCAGGTTCATACCTTTATTTAGGAGTTCTACTAGAATATGTTTAGGCATTTTAATGTTCAGTAAACAATTAATTTTTTCCAAACTGCCTGGATCTGCAGCACCTCTATTCACCCTCTGTCTGAAACGCTCCGTTTTAGCTCCTGTCTCTTTAAGGCCCCCCCTCCCTACGAGCCCAGTCTACTCTGATTGGTCAACTGGCCAAACAAAGGGAATTTGTTGTCGTGCTTACCAAAACAGCGTTGTCTTGACATGGCGAAACCACCGGGCCTCCGCTCTGACTGGCTCTGGTTGAGGGCGTGCCAAACATTATTCAAATGTGTGACTTAGTGACGTATATAAGTTACAGAAGTAAATGACGGACTACAAACGAGGCGTTTCAGGCAGTTCAGGAACAGTGTTTTCTGTGAGAGAGAGTAGCTCCCTTTGGCGTGGGATTTGTATGGGATTTGTAACTTTTCAGACCTTTTACATGCACAAAAGCTATATAACATACTAAAGGAAAGGCAATAACCCAAAAAGCATAATAGGGCCCCTTTAACATAGGTTTTTCTTGTCTTAATAAGACTTTGTTCTACGCTGAGAAATTCATGGTATGTGGAGGCACAGCTGTAAAATGCCAGCTTAAAACCTATGAAGATCTTTGTTTTAGCTAGGCTTCGAAACCAGCCTCTGCCTTTTTTCTTATGTGTTCAAATATAAAATAACCCTTAGTTTTAGATTCGACTTGTTCCAAAAACCATAGAATCCTTAAATCAGCATTTAAAAAGTATATTTATTTAGCTTTGTAGGTGAAATGGCTGACACATTGAAAATGTGGTCAATAACCTGGTTAGCTACCGGTCAAAATTAATGAGAAGGGGGAGGCTGCAGACCTGGAGCACAGGCAGAGATATACACCGAAGGAAAATATAGGCCAGGCAGTTTCACCACCCTGCTGCCCCTGATGCGTAGTCGTAGGCTAATGTAAAGTATAGACAAACTGTATGTTAATTATTATTATTATTATTATTGTTCGGCCATCGCGTAACGTTGGGTTATTAGATTAGGTTATTGGATTAGCTAAGAATTGATACCAAATTATTGGACTAGGCTATGTCTAGTGATATTAACGCATGTCATTTCACCATGCGTGCACGAGGCTGTCTAGTGATATTAACGTTTTAAGTTATTGCACAATGCCTTATTTCTCTCCAACGCAGTATTAAATTAGCTAAGTTAACGAAACATCCTTTTATTTTTTTATCAGTGAACAGGAGGAATTTGATAGACATTCTAAAGAAATCTAATATGAGTGGTGAGGGGCACAACTAAACTGAAGTCCCATTTTATAAAAATGGCACGGCTGAAGTTCTGTTCAACACGTTTTGGTTCACAAAAAAACTTGTCTTTTTCATCAATAGTGCATATGATTATACTGCAAGTCTTTAGGGCGAAATATGGTTATTTATATAGGAATTTAACGTTTATATCTAAATTCAACAACAAAAATTACGGGTATCACACAATTACACGGTCTTCTATATGAAAACCAACATTGAATATTACTAGGCTGCAGCAGATGTGATATTTGCTAATGTATCATAACATTGTCCATGTGATCGAACTAGTTACTATATATTAATTAAACAATTATTTTTAAATACACAAAAAAAACACTAAGGTAGACCTTTTAATCAGTAGCCTAGTGCATATCATTACATTGTATAATCAGTAACGCAGTGCAGCATAGGCCTACTGCAGATCTGATATCTTAATGTAATGTGTATATTGAAATAAAAGGCTCATGTGACATGATTTTAAACGCGCTGATTGGATGTTACATGTCGAAGTGCACCTTGTGAGTCATAGAACTTTCTACTGAGACACCCTGTGTTCGGAATTGCCTACTTAAATACTATCTACTACATACTCAATGAGTACATACTATATACTTACTACTACTTAAACCAAAATCTAGAAGACTACTTTTTTACAAAGATTCGATTATATTGTTAGTATACTCAACTGGAACATGTTACCAAAACCCTGGCATTTTTGTAATGCTGTCAAAGCTAGGAGGAAGTTGCCGAATTGCATTTTGGGGCATGTGGCATCGTCTAGTAACCTTTCTGGGTACTCAACATTTTCCCAATTTTGAGTATGTCATCCGGGAACTTTTTCCATACTCAAATTTCACATACTACATACTGTTGACATACTGTAATCCATGAATTCCAATTAAGAGTTAGCACGATGTGTAAAAAGTCTATATCGAGACAATTGATTTAAATGAGGCGTGCGCTACAATTGATACAGCAAGGTTAAATTTATTTAAAAAATTGCTAACAAGCTAAACTGGATATAGCGAGCAATACCAGTCTCATTCATGATGCGTAATGTAAAGAAATTGCACCACATAGGATGCATAAAGTCAAACATCTAGTTCTGTTGAGTTTAAAATGAGTAGTTATGTAATAGAACTATTAGCTCTGTTGCGTTTAAAATTAGTTGTTATGTAATAGAACTATTAGTTCTGCTCAGTTTAAAATGAGTAGTAATGTAACACATCTATTAGTTCTGTTGAGTAGTTGTGTAATACATCCATTAGTTCTGCTCAGTTTAAAATGAGTAGTAATGTAACACATCTATTAGTTCTGTTGAGTAGTTGTGTAATACATCCATTAGTTCTGTTGAGTTTAAAATGAGTTGTAATGTAACACATCTATTAGTTCTGTTGAGTAGTTGTGTAATACAACAGTTGCTGCACGTGCTTATAAGCGGGGAACGTCGTTACAACAAATATGCTCAGTTAAAGGAGTAGTTCACAATTTCTTTTATATTTTACCCTATTTCCATGTCCCGTGAAAAGTCGCTATTCGTTTTTACATCCATTTTATTTCCTAGGTTTTGGAGTAATTACATTTTCCCATTCAGCTGCAATGCTTACATTTTGACTATAAAAAGAGTGTCAGTTTTGGAGCACACATACACCTAGATAAGTCAATAACGCACATACATTTTTTTCATTTGAAGATTAAAGAACATACTTATTTAAAAACACGGCTTGCTATGTTTTATGTTTGTTTAGAGAATAAACTAAAGAAATGAGATTTTAATCGAAAATCGTCACTTAGAAAATTTTTTGATTTATTTTTAGGCCATATTGCACAGCCCTAGTAGTAGGTAGACTTCTGTTTTCTGTAGGCCTACTATTTTGTTCGACAGCTAACTTAACTTGTGAGTTTACCTTATACTTTTGTCTGGTTTTACTTGGTTATTTTATTTGACATTGCCAAGGTTCCTTTATCCCTGCTGGGTATTATAAATATTTGTAAATAGCTCAGCTTGTATTGTCACCATGCACAAATAAACACTTGTCACCTATTTCGTTTGTATCCTGCTTTGTGCTTACTCGACAAGGTTAAATCTCAATCTAATGTAGTTTTCCCATGTTATGCTTCAAATTAATTGAAGACGTAACATGCTTAACTTGGTTGCCTAAAATAGCAATTTGTTCACTTTGAATGCGTTTCCTGATCCATTTTGTTTCCCAATCACATCTCTTTCAGATAAGGTGAGAACAAGGAGATAGTATGCTTGCCCTTGTGGAATCGATGTTGGAGGGTAGGGAGGGATTGTTTGGCTTATAAGATGGCTGTGTTGGGTTCTCAGATGGGACCAAAGCTGTCCTCTCATTGTATGAATCCTCCTCACTGTCCGAAGTAGTCATGTTCTGAGTGTTGGTGACAACAAAGAATAAACCTGAACAGTTAGTCAATTTTCTTAGTCACAAACCTAGCAAATTGACTATACTTCTGACAACGACTTGCCCTTTTTTCAAGATTCAAAACAGACATACTTGCCAAATGCTCTTCTCAGCCAGTCAAGTATTTTAATCGGCAGAAAAAGGATAAACGTAAAATAAGCCACAGTTTGCTTTCAAGCTAGGATGTAAATTAGCCAGTACACTAACTATCCACATTAAACATCAGCTGAGGTAAGGGGATGAAGCCTATCTCTTAGCGACTTTGCTAAGCCTAATGTAACTTTAGTCAAAATGTCATGGAATAAATCTGTAATGGTTATCTAAATGTATGGCATATTGCATTTAAATTAACACTTCAAAGCACAATAAAGGCAAGTCGAATTGCCTCAACTACAAGGAAGTCTGGCGATTATCAGCTGACTCGGTGTCAGCCACGTGATCGTAACTGACGCGTCACTTAGAGAACAGAAATGGAACGAGTAGAATACACGAGTCGAATAGAACACTACATGGTTCTGATTCGAACCACACAGTTGACGGATCTTAGCATAATAATAATAATAATAATACTACATTTAATTTATGGGCGCCTTATTACATTTAATTTATTTTATTATATACAAGTAAATACAAAAAATATACTAAATAGAAAATTAAACAATGTATACAAGTATATACAAAAAAAGCACAATAGAACATTTAATATAAGATAGACAAAATTTATTGAGGAAGGGAACATCAATATATATATATATATATATACACACACAAATATACCTACATATACAGTGCCTTGCAAAAGTATTCACCCCCCTTAGCATTTTTCATGTTTTGTTGCCTCACAACCTGGAATTAGAACGGATTGTTTGAAGGTTTGCATCATTTTATCCAGAGAACATGCCTACAACTTTGAAGATGTGATTTTTTTTTTTTGTGAAGCAAACAACAAATAGGACAAAATAACAGAAAACTTCAGCGTGCATAACTATTCACCCCCCTAAAGTCAGTACTTTGTAGAGCCACCTTTTACGGCAATTACAGCTGCAAGTCGCTTTGGATAAGTCTCTATGAGCTTGCCACATCTTGCCACTGGGATTTTTGCCCATTCCTCAAGGCAAAACTGCTCCAGCTCTTTCATGTTGGATGGTTTCCGCTTGTGAACAGCAATCTTCAAGACTGACCACAGATTCTCAATTGGATTGAGATCTGGGCTTTGACTAGGCCATTCCAACACATTTAAATGTTTCCCCTTAAACCACTCGAGTGTCGCTTTAGCAGTATGCTTCGAGTCATTGTCCTGCTGGAAGGTGAACCTCCGTCCCAGTCTCAAATCACAGGCAGACTGAAACAGGTTTTGCTCAAGCATATCCCTGTATTTAGCACCATCCATCTTTCCCTCGACTCGAATCAGTTTCCCAGTCCCTGCTGCTGAAAAACATCCCCACTGCATGATGCTGCCACCACCATGTTTCACTGTGGGGATGGTGTTCTTGGGGTGATGGGATGTGTTGGGTTTGCGCCATACATAGCGTTTTCCTTGGTGGCCGAAAAGTTCAATTTTAGTCTCATCTGACCAGAGCACCTTCCTCCATACATTTGGGGAGTCGCCCACATGCATTTTGGCAAACTCAAAACGTGCCATCTTATTTTTAACACTAAGTAATGGCTTTTTTCTGGCCACTCTTCCATAAAGCCCAGCTCTATGGAGTGTACGGCCTATTGTGGTCCCATGCGCAGATACACCAGTCTCTGCTGTGGAACTCTGCAGCTCCTTTAGGGTTACCTTTGGTCTCTGTGCTGCCTCTCTGATTAATGCCCTCCTTGCCCTGTCTGTGAGTTTTGGTGTGCGGCCCTCTCTTGGCAGGTTTGTTGTGGTACCATGTTCTTTCCATTTGAAGATGATGGATTTGATGGTGCTCCGGGGATCATCAAAGATTTGTATATTTTTTTATAACCCAACCCTGACTAGTACTTCTCAACAACTTTGTCCCTGACTTGTTTGGAGAGCTCCTTGGTCTTCATGGTGTGCTGCCTCTTGCTTAGTGGTGTTGCAGCCTCTGGGACCTTTCATAAAAGGTGTGTTTAAACTGACAGATCATGTGACACTTAGATTACACACAGGTGGACTTCATTTCACTAATTATGTTACTTCTGAAGGTAATTGGTTGCACCAGAACTTTTGAGGGGCTTCCTAGCAAAGGGGGTGAATACATATGCACATGCCAATTTCCAGATTTTTATTTTTAAAAATAATTTTTAATATATATTTTTTTCTCATTTCACTTCACCAACATAGACTATTTTGTGCAGATCCATCACATAAAATTCAGATTAAAAAAACATTTAAATTACAGGTTGTAATGTAACAAAATAAGTAACAAGCCAAGGGGGGTGAATACTTTTGCAAGGCACTGTACGTATATATCATCATCATCGTCATCCGCTTTGTCCGGGGTCGGGTCGCGGAGGTAGCAGTTCAAGCAGGGCATCCCAAACTTCCCTTTCCCGGGCCACATTAACCAGCTCTGACTGGGGGATTCCAAGGCGTTCCCAGGCCAGTGTGGAGATATAATCCCTCCACCTGGTCCTAGGTCTGCCCCGCGGCCTCCGCCCAGCTGGACGTGCCTGAAACACCTCCCTAGGGAGGCGGCCAGGTGGCATCCTTACTAGATGCCCGAACCACCTCAACTGGCTCCTTTCTACGCAAAGAAGCAGCGGCTCTACTCCGAGTCCCTCACGAATGGCTGAACTTCTCACCCTATCCCTAAGGGAGATGCCAGCCACCCTCCGGAGGAAACTCATTTCCGCCGCTTGTATCCGCGATCTCGTTCTTTCGGTCATGACCCACCCTTCATGACCATAGGTGAGAGTAGGAACGAAGATAGACCGGTAGATTGAGAGCTTTGCCTTCTGGCTCAGCTCTCTCTTCGTCACAACGGTGCGATAGAGCGACTGCAACACCGCACCCGCTGCGCCGATTCTCCGACCAATCTCCCGCTCCATTGTCCCCTCACTCGCGAACAAAACCCCAAGGTACTTGAACTCCTTCACTTGGGGTAAGGACTCATTCCCTACCTGGAGAAGGCATTCCATCGGTTTCCTGCTGAGAACCATGGCCTCCGATTTAGAGGTGCTGATCCTCATCCCAACCGCTTCACACTCGGCAGCGAACCGATCCAATGAGTGCTGCAGGTCGCAGACTGATGATGCCATCAGGACCACATCATCTGCAAAAAGCAGTGATGCAATCCTCTGCCCACCAACCCGCAGCCCCTCCCCGCGGCTACGCCGTGAGATCCTGTCCATGAATACCACAAACAGGATAGGTGACAAAGCGCAGCCTTGGAGGAGGCCAACCCTCACCGGAAACGAGTCCGACTTACTGCCGCAGACCCGGACACAGCTCTCGCTTTGAATACTTTTGCAAGGCACTGTACGTATATATACATACACATATACAGTATATACATACATACATAAAATAAAAAGTCAAAGATAACAAGCTAGGGGTAGGCTAAGGAAAACAAGTAGGTTTTGAGGCGGGATTTAAAAATGTTGATGGAGTCAGAGTTCCGAATCACAGGGGGAAGGGAATTCTAGAGAATGGGAGCAGCAGAACTAAACGCTCTGTCCCCCATGGAACTGAGTCTGGTTTTGTGGGTGGTGAGGAGACCAGTGTCAGAGGAGCGGAGGGTACGAGAAGGCGTGTAGGGTTGGAGGAGGTCAGAGAGGTAGGAAGGGGCAAGTCCACAGAGAGATTTATAGGTGAGAAGTAAAATTTTGAAGGAAATGTGAGATTTGATGGAAAGCTAATGTAGATGAAGAAGAGTGGGAGTGATATGTTGCCAGGGTTTAAAGCGAGTTAGAATCCTTGCAGATGAACTTTGAACATACCGAAGCCTATCCAGGGCTTTATTTGATGCCCCGAATAGGACACCATTGCAATAATCCAGGCGTGAGGTGACGAATGCGTGAATTAATGTTTCAGCAACTGCATCTGTTATTAATGGTCTGAGTCTGGAGATGTTTCTCAGGTGGAAGGCAGACTTTGTGACAGCTTTTATGCGAGGTTTTATGGAGAGGGTGGAATCCAAGACCACACCAAGACTTCTGACCTTGGCAGAAGAGCAGATAGAGGAGCCGTCAACAGTGAGGACCCACATCACCAACCTTTTTGAGCAGAGCCTGAGGAGCCACAATCATCAGCTCAGTCTTGCTACTATTGAGTTTCAAAAAAATTTGGGACATCCAGGATTTTATTTCAAATAGGAAGTTTGTGAGAGGCGGTAGGGAGGGTTGTGTTGGGTTTAGTATGTATGTAGAGCTGGGTATCATCTGCATAGCAGTGGAAATTGAGTCCATGTTTTCGAATTATTTGTCCCAGAGGAAGCATGTAGATAATGAATAGGATAGGCCCCAGGACCGAGCCCTGCGGTACGCCATGGCAGACTGGTGCAGGGGAGGATTGGGCTGTTCCTAGAGCCACTCGATGGTACCTGCCAGATAGGTACGACCTGAACCATGCATGGGCAGTGCCAGTGATGCCCAGGAGCCTATCCAGGCGGTCTAGGAGGATATTGTGACATACAGTGTCAAAGGCTGCTGAGAGGTCAAGAAGGATCAATAGAGTTAGGTTGCCAGAGTCAGCTGCCAAGAAAAGATCATTGATGACCTTGACCAGAGCCGTTTCTGTGCTGTGCTTAGCCCGGAACCCAGATTGCATAGGTTCATACAACTCATGGTGAGACATATGGGACTGTAGTTGAGCAGCTACAGTGCGCTCCAGGATTTTGCTAAGGAATGGAAGGTTGGAAATAGGCCGATAGTTATTTAGAGACTCCGGGTCCAAACCCTGCTTTTTGAGGATAGGAGTGATCACAGCCATCTTAAGCTCTGGAGGGAGAGAGCCAGTCCTGGTGGAGGTGTTTACAATGTTAACAATGAGGGGGCACAGAGTTGGCCGACAGGTCTTGACTAGGGAGGTGGGCATAGGGTCAAGTGTGCAGGTAGAAGATTTTGATTGGGTGACCAGAGCAGAGATAAATGCAGCATCAACCGGCTTGAAAGTGTTGAGATTGCATTTAACAGGAAGGGCCATTTTAGTGGATACAGCCAGCAGCGGAATAGCTGGCATGGATGAGGGCTGGAGCTGGTTATGAATGGCTTCGACTTTCGATTGGAATAAATCCAGGACCCTGGTGCAGACTTGTGTAGACCCGAAGAGGGAGGAGTTATCCAGTGGACACAGCAATTTGTTGATCGTGTTAAATAGCTTTCTAGGATCAGTTTTGCCCTTATTAATGAGATCAGAATAATATTTGTTTTTGGCCTGATAGAGCGCATCCTTAAATGCTTTGATATGGTCTTTGTAGATTTCTACATGAACAGTGAGACTCGTTTTTTTTTTTTAAAGGTCTTTCCAGCTGACGACCTTCAGCCTTCATTATCAGACATTACAATACTGGTAGGCCTTGTTCAAATCATTAAGGAAAAAAAAGAATGATAAGGACAGTATGCACAGAAAACAAACAAGAACAGATAGTTTATATAGTATATGGTTTATGTATATATTGTAGGGGGACTGGCTTTCTACTTCTTGTGTGTAAATTACGCTTTATCAATATTTGTGGATTATCAATTAATTCATAAATTAATAATATAATCGATCAAGGTGATGAAGTGTAATTTCCTATATACGGAGCACCACCACACAGAATTTAGCTTAGGCTAAGCACGGCTCTGCGGGAAACCGAATCAATCATTAACTTAATAATGTATTAGTTAATGTTTTAATCTCAATTCTGAAGTAGTTAAGTCTAACGTTACAAGAATAAATGATTGTATGAAAACGAAGACATGACACAGCTGGGTTTAAATGCAAAGCAATTATTTGTATTTACTAATCTAACGTAAGCATGATAATTACGTTACTACAATAATGACTAAATGATAACATTAATAAACTAAAGTGGTTAGTAGGCATTTAACGCTATGGTTGGAATCTAAACATACACAATATAACAGTTAAAATATTGACCAGATTACTCTAAACACAACACAGCATAGGCTACTATCATGAACGCTCAATGTTCGAAAAGCATGAGTTTACGTTACTGTGAGACGATAGGCGGAGCTGTGGCAATGAATAGATTTGGTCCTAGGCCTGGTTGCGGCTGGACCAAAGTGAAGATGTTTTAGTGGTAAACTTTTTAAACTTACTTGGTTGTTTGAATAAAGGTGAAGAGTTGTTCGTTGGTTTAGTTTTGAAACGTGGGTTTTCTTTGATGTGGTATTTCACCACTTGGGATAAGAACAAAAGCGTGCTGGTTCCGTCTTGATGATCCAGCGGTTCCTCCGACTCACGTGGATTTGGTGAAAAGCTATGAATCGTTTCGAATATCGTTGGAAGATGTAAAGTCCCGAACGTGGTTTGAATGAAGGTTCCTTTGCTCTGAAATGAAAGTTAAGTTCCAAAGTGTGGGAAGGGTTTTCCGGCCTGTAGTGAGGTCAAAGGCCTAATTTTTTTGTTCTGAGAGTTGCTGGCAGACGCGTGGTCAAGGAATAGTGGGGGTGCAATTATATCAACCCGAGTAACGACAGGGTGGCCTCCAGGTTACGTGTGGATGTTTAAAAGCATAGTTTCCTGGTTGAGAAAGCTATTTAAGCTAGTTTGAGAAAGGGGTGTTCAGGGAAGGTGGCAGAGGTCATCCGATTGGCTGCATGTCAGTGAGCAGAGGTGTAGATTATCTCACTTGATAAGATCAGGATTGCCAGCCAGTTTACCTCGTATCGTTTTGTTTCTATTTATGCTTATATACTAGGAATATGTTCTATATAACGTCTGCAAAGCTTACAAAATGTCAATGTGAACATTTTCATACCAAACACTAATATGCTATGTCAATTCACTTAGAAAAGCAATACAAAGTATATAATTCTTAGAAAATAGACAATTGATATTCAAATTTCTTCTCATGTTCAATGTCCAACAATTTAATTGAGTGTTTCTTAGGCAACAATTTCTTAATCCCAATTTATTAATCCTAAAGAGTTGTAGCTGGAGTTGCTGGAATAGAGTTAAGGTTTTATGGCCCTTTGTGTTGAGAGACCATGCTGGCTCCACGGAAATGTTCCCAGGGGCCATTTTGGGCCTGAGGGGGAAGATTTGGGGAACGATTTCCCTACATATCCCCCCTTTGGGGCATCTAGTTGCGGTTGAGAATCTGGAACTGGATGGCGCATGAAAATCATTAAAGGGATCCAAGCACATCACAAACTTTTCACACATTGAGCATTGATGCTTTAAAATGGCTAGGCGGCTAAGCTCAGCCATAAGGGCAATAAGTAATACTTAAAGAACAGATCTGCAATGTTAATATCAATGTCCTATGTTTTCACAGTGGAGACAACAAACGCTACTCAGAATGAAAGTGAAGACGAGAAAAAAACAGTCAAAATTATATACATACACACACCAAGTCACTTGGTTATCGTGCATTTCTAATTGGCAGGATCGATAAGGGTTTCTCTGCATTATCTTCTATGAAAGTTGCTAGGGAGTCTACTAGCTACGGGGGCAGTTAGTAGGTATGGGGATAGTTAGGGACCTGCTTTGTCATGGGTATGGCGGGGAAAGGCTTGCAGTTGGAGTGTTTCTCCACCCTAACCTTAGAGTTGTAGGTCAGGATATGCTTCAAGTTTTAAGGCTCCTAATGACAAACAAAGCTATCAGGATTGATATGACATATCCTAGCACTACACTGACGTATGGTGTGGGATGTGTCCCACGTACGGGTCAGGGAGTAATCTCGTGGTCTATGTTCCCTGTGAGTGGCTACCAAGTCTTCATTGATCAGTTTTAGGTCACTAACTTGTGCACCCTCAAAGCGTACCAGATTTTGGATGAGTCGAATTGGATGGATCGAGTTGGGAGGTGTCTTCTGTGAGGGTCAGTTAGAGCTGTCTTCTCCTAGGTTTTGTTTTACGCTGGAGAGTTTTCTGGGTTGCTCGTGTGCCAGCTTGATTTGGTTACGATGTACCCTCTTGTAGACGGGTTCTTTCCGTCCTTTAGCCATTTTTAGACAATAGGCCACTGGGGAGATTGTCTTCTGATTTTGTAGGGGAAGTGTTGTTTGTTGCCGGTAGGCATTCAAACCATTTTGTGAAGGTACAGGTCACCGTGAGTAGGTATTTGTTACCTCTCGATGATTTGGGTACGGCTCCTATCCAGTCGATCTGGAAGTAGGACCAAGGGAAGGTTTTTCCCTTTCGTTGAAGCGGTGCTTTGTGGCATGGTTTGACTGGTTGGAACCGGGAGCAGACTAGACATCCCCTGATGTATTGTGCTACATTCTTTGACATAGCGTGCCAGTAGGAACTTCCTGTCTCTTCAGTTTGAACTTGGCCGGATTTAGCTTGATGTTCTTCTCTCGGCATCTGACTAAGAACTTCCTCAACTTCTCATCGTGGTCTCTGTTAGCAACCTCCAACGATTCTCCCTCTCCTGTGATCAGTATATCATCTGCTATGATGTAGATGCCCGCTAAGCCCTCTAGTGCTAAAGTGAGCTTCCTTTGAAAGACCTCTGGTGCTGGGCTGATTCCCATTGGCATCCTTAACCACCTGAATCTCCCAAATGTGGTAGAAAATGTGGTCAGATAGCTAGACTCCCTGTCTAACTAAACATTCCAGAACCCACTCTTTACGTCACAGACTGTAAACACCTTCGCTTTTGACAAGTCTGGGAGGACGTCATCGATTGTTGGAAGGGGAAAATGACTCCGCTTCAAAGCTTTATTCAAGGGCTTGGGGTCAATACAAACCCTCAGGCTGCCGTTCTGTTTCTGCGTAGTGACCATACTGCTAATCCAGTCTTTCTTCCACAGGCTCTATGATATTCCTTCTCTGAAGGTCCCTTAACTCGTCTTTTAGTGGCTTCAATATTGCCTCAGGGACTCTTCTCGGGTAAGTTGACTGGCACTACGTTGTGGTCAATTTCCATCCTGTATTCACCTTCCAGACAACCATCGCCTGTAAATACGTCTCTGAATTCCTCTTAAATGCCTTCTAATGTCCACTGACCACTTGGTATAGTCCCCTCCACGACACTGCTGTCTACGGTCATGATGTTCTCATACTGTACTTTAACTAGGTTCATAGCCTGAACTGCCTTGCTGCCTAGTAGGGGCACTGTGGAACCCTCATCTACTACCATGAACTCTAGGCGGTATCATTTCTTGTTCCTAGGATTCTTTAATTTAACTCTGCACTTGTTTATTGGTTGTAGTGTGCTCCTATTGTACATCACTAGCACTTAAGACGTTTTTTCCATCCGTGTTTCTGGATTCCGACGATTTATGGGAATGACGTTATAGCTAGCACCACAATCCAACTGAAATTGTACTGGTTCATTCCCTATCAGCATTGTAGCAAATAATTGGCTTGACTTGTTATTCATGCCCTCACCTACTGCATTCACTTGAGCAGCGTTAGCAGTCTGTGCTGTAACAGTCAATATGTTCACATACATTTCCTTGTCGTCTGTATCCACAATATGTATAGGATTTCTCTTAGTTCCATCCTCTTGTTTGGCTTTGCACTTGACAGCGAAATGATTATCTTTTCCACATCTTTTGCATTGTTTTCCAAAAGCCGGGCACTTTCTCTAGTGTCTCTTGTGTGTTTTTCCACAGTACATGCACGTCACTGTATCCTCATCTTTGTCTTTCTGCTTAGCTGTATGTTTCAGTGAATGCATTTCCTCCACTGCTCCTGTGATTGTTTTATTATTCTCACGCAACAGTTCTGCTGCTCTGAAAATGTCTATGCACCTTTCCAATGTTAGCTTGTCCTCTCTGAGTAGCCTCTCTCTTAGTCCTGCATTGTCCGTTCCACACACTATGCGATCGCGAATAAGAGAGTCTTTAATTTCCAGAAAATGACGTGTACTGGCTAATACTCTGAGGTCGGTCACATATTTATCTATACTTTCCTCTGTTCCTTGACGATTAAAGCATTCTGGCTGCTTATGCAGCATTTATTCAAGTAAACCACAAGTCCCTAACCTCGCGAACATAGCAAGGTTCTATACAGTGTAACTCACCCAAAGTGTCCGTGCTGCAACAAGCACTTAACAATAGCTTCCTATTGTTACAGCGGTTAGACTGGATTTTGATTGGTTGTGAGTGACCACTAGGGCTTGTGGTGTCCTTTTGTGGACTGGTTGCTCTTGGTATTCCCATGGCGTGCCCATAATGGCACCAGCTTTGGCAAGTCGATCCGCTTCATCATTTCCCGTCTTGTCAGAGTTAGGGATTTGAGTGTCTTTTCACCTTTTTCCAATATATCTGCATGTCATGGTGTCTCACCAAGTTGTCACAGGTTTGGATCAGTGATGCGTGTTTGATATCTTTGCTGCTTGAGCTTTTGTAGCCATTGACTTTCCAGCTGGCAAGGTGGCAGAGGAAGCTGAGTCTGGCATAGTTAGAGTCAGAGCACAGAACACATTGTTGAAGCTTGTGTTTCTTTGCTTACTCCAGTGTGATTAGCATGCCAGCTATTTCACAGTATTGGCTGGACTGTGTTCCTAGCTGAAACTGTAGAGGTTCAGTAGGGTAATTGTTAGTCTATATCAGGCCTGCCCCCTTTGCCACTTTTCTTGACAGCGGGATGAGCAGCCATCTACAAAAGCTGTTGGCAAGGTGAGGTTTTGGCCGGTGTTTTCCTGGGTGCACTCTTGACACGACGCTAGTCCTGTTTTGGAACTAGTCAGTTTGTTGCTTTGGGCAAATTTGACCTCTGGTTGGTGACTTTGCAGCCACATGAGCCAGGTGGCAATTTGACTGTTGGAGACTGCGCCTTTTCTTAGCTTTAGGCTGTTAAGAAAGGTCACAGGTTGGTGACAGGTTTCGGTTTTGATTTTCTGACCATCAATGTAGCTGGTAGAGTGTTTGACTGAACTGCACAGTTCAGTGATGGTTTCACAGGCTTCTGGAATGGCTTGTTCCGATAGCATGCATTCAGGGTCTTCAGGTCACGCCCCTGATTGTCTTTTGGCTTTTGGCCACAGAACATTGTCAATAGTTTTCTTTGCTAGGCGTGAACATGCTTGTGTCAGCCGTAGTGCGTTGTACACTTTCAGGCTGATAGCAGACTTTACAGCCCAGAGTGCCAGAATGACGTCTTCCAATTGCGTTGATTGGAGATTACTTCCACCTATAAAGCGGGGCAGGTAGTTTGCGTTGGAGGGGTTTAAGGAGCCAAGAAAAGTGTCTCTGGTTTTTCATTGCTGGACGGGAGGCCAGGCCACGTTGGTGGCTCCCGTCATCTTAGACTCTCCTCCAGACTCTTTGTCAACAACTACGGGTGGAGGTGACTGTTTGTCACCTTCTGTGACTTTTGTGTAGAAGTGTCCGACGCAGCTATCTGACGCAGAGGTTGGTTCTAGGTAGTTTATTTGGGCCCACATTTTGGTGCGTTTGCAATCGATGAGTGGGGCCAGGCGATTCAGCAAGTCCAAGACACATACTGGATGAGTCAGCTTAAAGTTTCCAATTGTGAGCTTTAACATAACCCTTGTGGTTATGAGGGACTTGTTTTGAGTGAACCCTGTAATGTTAAAGCTACATTTTTCTAGTTCAAGCCATTTTGCTGTGGCGGCAGTTGCATGGTTCAGCGTTGTGAACAACGTCTTATTCATTAGACAGATTTCAGCACCAGTGTCTAGCAGAGCCTCCCAGTCCAGTGTTTTACAACCTGCTTTTGAGGTACATCCTTTTGGCAGTCCCTTTCCGTTTCAAGTCTCCCAAAAACTGCAAGCGGGGCATGTGATTTTGATTTCCTTTTTCTTCTGTCTTGGTTGGGTTCAGGGCTGTTTGGACTTCTGAGATTGTGACTTCTGTCGGTTTTACCGGAGGATGCAGGTTGCGCTCTGTGGCCGTTTACATTTCATGCTTTTCTGCTTGTCGGGCTTGGCTAGACTCTTCTTCAGACCCGACCTTGTGTTTTGGGGAGTCTGATGGAGGAAGGGCATTCACTGTCAGGACCGTGGTTTCTGTTGATTGTAGGTTTGTTTCTTGAGTGACAGTGTTTTCAGTTTTCAGGGTGTGGCTCTATTCTTCTCCAGACCCAACCTTGTGTTTTGGTGGGTCTGACGAACGAGAGATATTTTTGGTTAGGACTGGGGTTGCTGAGTCACTCGGAGGTGGTATTGTTTTGTCGTCTTCAACCAGGTACATCTGCGGGGGCTGATTTGTTTTCCAAATTCATGTCATAGTTTCTTGTCTTTCTCCTTTATGTCTTTGTTGACGTCCTGTAGGAGTTTCTTCATTAGTTCTTTTAGGTTTTGATGGGTCACTGGAGTGTTATCTGGAGTTTCAGCAGACCCATTTCTTTTCTAGGCCCTTCTGCAGTGGTCGGGTGACTTTTTGTCCCATCATTAATGAGGGAATTGTTTGCTTTGGTGGTTCTCTCTGTTTGAGTTCCCAGACAAGCGTTGTCGCTGGTCTCGTTGACAGGTGTTTCCACCATTCTTGCGGTACTGGGGTTGACCTTGCTCTTGTTTGTGTTGCCATCGACTGTTCTGTCGCCTTTTCTTTCCCGATGGGAATGCGGCTCGAGAGGTATGCTTTTCTGTTACAGCTCCCTCTAATTGAAGCGGTTGCTCCTGTTGTACAGTCAGGACTTCCGGTTCTTTTCCGGTTGTCTTCCTAGCTGTCACTTTGGCTTTTGTGAACGCTCTGGTGGCCATTTCACGTAGGTCAGCAATTGTCATTTTGGCAGGGTCGATGTTTACTGCTATTAGACGACTGGCGGAGGGGTGCAGGTTGCTGAGGAAGAGTTATTTGAAGCAGGGCTCCTCTTCCATTCCTGGGGTGTTCTTTCTGCCAAAGTAGGCCGCCCGGAGTCGGTGGTAGTATGCATTTGGGGGCTCTTGATGAGTTTGTCAGGTGTTATATGCATTGCCCAGGTCCGGGGTTTCATTGAGGGTTCCAGAGAACTCATGTTGGAGTGCATTGCAGAGAGCACTAAAGTTGTTTTGTGTTGAGATGGTCTGGCGTCGAATGAAGGCTGAGACATCTCCATTAGAAGTCCTTTTCAGTAGCCTGATGTTGTCAGCATCTGTGGAATTTGGATACGTAGCCAAGGCTTCTGACAGGTCCCAGAGATAGGTTTCCGTGTCATTGTCAGCGGCTAATTTAGGTTCAAATGTCTTTATTGTTTTGGCTAGTTTCTCTAGCTTTTCTGGAGGGACTAGGTAGCAGTGGCCTTGATCATGGCCGGCGCTCCAGTGCGGCCCCTCTTGTTGCCATGGTGAGGGGCAACCTGAGTATTTTTCTGGAAAGTGTCTGTCTCTGGTCGAGCCGTGGTGGGGTCTGTTATCCTCCGTTGGAGTTCCCCAGGGAGAGTAGGCACTGGCCCCGTTTCCTGTTGGTCGATGGGTTGGTATAGACTCGGTGCCATACCAAAGGGTTCCCATTGGCCGTTTTCAGGTGACAGTTTACTTTGGTCAGGAGTCGGTCTTGGAGTCTGTTGATCTCTGGTTGTCATTGAACTGTATTGGGGCCTATAATTGTCCCTTGTAAGGTCCCAAGTGACGTGATCGACTGCCGGTTGACTTATCATCATCATGAAGGGCCTTGGGTGAAGCTTTGGATCGTAGTGGGACCAGTTCTCGCTTCTCTGTGATCCCCAGGTAATGTTGCCAGGTGACAGTTTGTTTTGCTCATGGTGAAACCTTGAGGTCTGTTGTTCATGGAACCAGGATAGTTTCTCCAGGGCTCGCTCCAGATAATTTTTTATGGACCTATTATCTCTGTATAAGGCTCCATGCCTTTGGAGGAGATCTTCATGCTTGTCCTCCAACTGATTCAGCCTAGTTTTTAAGGCTTGAATCTTGTACAGTTCTCGCTGGTGTTTCTCGCTGTTGAATCTTGCTGAGCTTTCCAGGTCAGCCAAGGCTTCTTCAACTGTTTCACAGCGGGTTTGATAACTTTTCTCCCATGTCACATGTCTCCTTGGACTGCTTGTTTAGAAACTTCAGTTGATGAGAGAGGATTAAGGAAATCCATGAACGGACTACCACCAAATCTTTATTGGTGGGAATGTTGGCAAGGGCATCCTTGACAAGCTTTTGGTCGCTTCCTTCAACTTGTTGGACACTGAGTCCACTCACCGTTCTGGAACGCTCAGGGTTCACTTCTTTGGTGAGTTTCTTAATGGAATATTCAAGCTGGGTGTATTTAGCCATATTTGAGGGGAGTGTTAGTTTTGGGGTGGTACAGTCTAAGTAAGGGCTGTCTTACTGTAGTAGGGACAAGCGTTCTAGCTTCGCTGACTGTGGAGACACCAAGGGAAGTCTAACACTCACTTTTAGATAAAAATTAAATCAAATTTAAGATCAACTTAAAACAAAAAATCAATTCAAAATTCAAATTAAAACCAATCACGTTTAAGATTTATGATTAATAATCCAAATCAATGTGAACTGTTAAAACAACAATCAAAGTTATGATCAAAGAGAGCAACATCCAGATTCAAATTTAAACCAGAATCAAAGATATAATTAACAGGATCAATATCCAATCAAATTTAAAACCAAAATCCAAGTAATGATTAATAATAGATCAAAATCCGAATTCCAATCAAACCAAAATAAAAGTTATAATTAACATGATCAATTTCCAAATTTTTATCAAACCAGAATCAAATAAAAATTCATAATCAAATTAATATTAATACTTCACAAAATCACAAACAAAATCTAATTTAGTTTCTCGTGCACTCCCTTTCTTAAACTATGTTTAAAGATGGAGATAATCTACTCTTGTTTCTGAGGGCGTAAAGGGGTTAACTGGAAAACAAAAAGGGGCCCGGCCCTTTAACACTAGGTTTACCTAGTAACTTCTTTCACACTGGCTCTGTGTGTGAGACACTGCAACAGGGCTGTTGCGGGGAGGGGTTCTTGGTTGCTAAGCAATGCCCCTACCAATCTGGTTTCCACGTTCTAGTGGACACGTGACGTTACGTCACTGGGTCTGCAGCGCAGACTAGGCGATCTCGCGACCCTTGTCAACGTGAACGCTTTCAAACAGTATGGTGCGGCCCACGGCAGTGCGTGTGAACGCAATGGACAGTTATGTCTTTAGCACGGCGGCTAGTTTTCACCATGTGGCAAATCTGGCTAGCAGTAGCAATTTGCTCACTTCTGTAACGGATTTAAGCACAGAATAAAAGGGGTTCAGGGAGCTAGTCTGAATCTATCCCTATGCCTAGAACTCTTAGACAAATGAGAGACGTCACTTTAGAGAGGCAAACCTAGCAACACTTTCGTGGGTAACTACTGTATTCATAGAGTAGCTGACGCGGGTGCGCGTGACCCTTAAAGTCTCATGAGCCTTGTCGATTACAAGTGCTTTGGTATAAGTGTTCAGTGAATGATGCACGCTCTAAGAGCATTTCCCATAGAGCGGAATACGTTACACCGAGCTACATAAGTGACAGGCTTATTGTTATTGGCTAAGAACTGAGAACTTCAAGAATGGGGGAGTTGGGAGTGAGTTGCTGCCCCAAGCTAGGGAGTTCAAGTATCTCGGGTTCTTGTTCACGAGTGAGGGAAAAATGGAGCGTGAGATTGACAGGCGGATTGGTGCAGCATTAGCAGTAATGCGGGCGTTGCACCGGACCGTCGTGGTGAAGAAGGAGCTGAGCCGAAAGGCGAAACTCGCGATTTACCAGTCGGTCTACGTTCCAACCCTCACCTATGGTCATGAGCTTTGGGTAGTGACCGAAAGAATAAGGTCGCGAGTACAAGCGGCTGAAATGTGTTTCCTCCGTAGAGTGGCTGGGCTCAGCCTTAGGGATAGGGTAAAGAGCTCGGAGTAGAGCCGCTGCTCCTTCGCATCGAAGTTAGAATCTCAATTGGTGGAAATGAATTGGTCCAGGCTTCATCAACTAAATTCCTTGTTTTTGTTGATGAAAAGTTGTCGTGGAAAAAGCACATTGTTACGTCCACCCTTATTTGGTGTCTGTATTGTTTGTATTGTGTATGTGTGTTGTGTCTTCCCTTCTGTTTTCCATTCATTCAGATCTCCCGCCCGCTTTCCGTTGGTTCCCTCCCCCGCATCACACACCATCAGGCATCCGTTGATGGACCAATCAGGAGTCGATCAGTCTACTTTTGAATCCTTCTGCCGGCAGCGTCACCAGAGCGGTATAGCCTTGGATTCTGTGTGTGTTGGTTGTGTGTAGAGCTCGATCTCTTCGCTAAGGTTTATCCTTTTGGTGTTCTGTGTGTTCTGTTCGTTTGTTACTGGGTTTATCTCGGAGTAGGATTTGTCTGCTCATTTGTTTGTTAGCGTGTGCTAACCCAGATATTCAGTTTGTTAGATTTCCTTTTTCGATCCTTTGATAGTTTCTGTATTAGATACAGCTTGTGTTTGGTTTTTCCCTCAGCCCCAGATTATATACAGTGTTTATTTTGGTCGATTACCCCGTTTTTGATCCTGTATACGATAGTGTTTATTTTGTTTGTTACCTGTTTCCCCTTTTAATCCTGTATTCAATACAGCGTTTATTTTGTTTATTGCCCATTTTCCGTTACCAGTACGCTGTACTCTGTTTTCTTTTGTCCTGGAGCGCGGCTAGTTTAGATACCCGTGGGTTTACATTTAAAGCATCATGTAGTGTATTCTCCGTTTAGTTTCATTAGTTTAGGAGCGGTGCCCCCCATATATTATCGATAGCAAGTGTGTTAGGAAGCTTAGCTCTTTTTGTTTGTTTCTGTGATTTGGCACCGTTTGTACAGCCGTGGTATCCCTTCTTTTGGTCTCTTAATAAATACCTATTATTTGATCCCTTTTGTGTTGCTTCACTGTGTCCACATTCACTCCCATATCCCACATTCTCCGTGTTAGTGTATTCTCCGTTTAGTTTCATTAAATCTATTGGTTCATCAGAAAGATGAGTAGTTTGGTTAATCAGGCTTGCCCCCCATATATTATCGATTTAGCAAGTGTGTTAGGAAGTTTTGTTATTTTAGCTTAGCTTATATAATCAATTTTTAAAGTTTTGTTTTGAGAGTATTCTCCAAATTGTGATTTGGCAAGGGACCAAAAAGTTTGTACAGAAGGCTGCAAAAAAAAATCCCTTCTTTTGGTCTCTTAATAACACACAACATACCTATTATTTGATCCCTTTTGTGTTGGTACATTCTGAGAAAAAAGAGTGCACTCACTGTGGATCGCACATTCACTCCCATATCCCACATTCTCTGGAAAGTGTTAGGCCTTTTAGCAAAAATAGAAAGGCCAGAATTTAGGTCAGCCATTCAGCCGAAGAATGATGGGAAGAAGAAAGTTTGGAGGAACACTTTGTTAGTAATAAATTGATTAAATCAGAAGCAGCCGGATGAATTCTGAAGTGTATAGGGATATTCAGATCAGAAAGCATTAGTAGTTTGGTTGCAAAAAGCAACCCAGGAGTTTTTTAAAGCAAAGAAGTGGAATATTCTGCAATGGCCTCTTAACTCTATATTACAGCTCAAGACAAAACTTAAGGCAGAAAGACCCACAAACAAGCAACAACTGAAGACTATCCATATCTCATTTACTGCAATTCTCATTGAAAAGTCTGGGCAAATACAAATGAGGAGCGTTTGTTTCCAATTCCTTACATATATTTTTGTTCAATTGACTGATCATTCAAAAGAAATCATGAAGATTGTGTCACTGTCCAAATATTTTGACTATGTTTCCAACTTACACAATTGACTGATCATTCAAAAGAAATTTGCAAGACTAGCCACCTCCTCTAATAACTTGGCTCCATCTGCACCTCTGTTTAAGAAACTCAACATCTTGACTATTTATAACATTAACATAATCCAATCATGCATCTTCATCTACAAATACACTTACCTTCTGGACATGCCACCCTAACCTTTCAATGTATTCTTTGAAGTTAATTCCCAAATCCATGCATGCATCACAAGACACTCTGATAACCATAACCCTGCCCACTGCCGCACCACACTGAGTCAATTCTTCATCAGATACAGAGGTTCCATACTCTGGAATTCCTATCTTCATATTGCCAAAGCATCATCGTCCCTTAACAGTTTCAATCACAGTTTGAAGGTAAACCTACTGAGTCAAACTTTTCAGTAGTCTCCTTTGTGTAACCTAACATATTGTAGGGAAACCAATCCCCAAATCTGCCCCCTCGGGCCCAAAATGGCCCCTGGGAACATTCCTGTGGAGCCAGCAGTCTCTCAACACAAACGGCCATAAAACCTTAACTCTATTCCAGCAATTCCAGCTGCAACTCTTAAGGATTAATAAATTGGGATTATGAAATTGTTGCCTAAGGAACATTCATTCAATTCTTGGACGTTGAACATGAGAAGAAATTGTAATATCAATTGTGTCTATTTTCTAATAATTACTGTATATACTTTGTATTGTTTTTCTAAGTGAATTGACATAGCATAGTAGTGTTTGGTATGAAAATGTTCACATTGACATTTTGTAAGCTTTGCAGACGTTATATAGAACATATTCCTAGTATATAAGCGTAAATAGAAACAAAACGAGACGAGGTAAGCTGGCTGGCAATCCTGATCTTATCAAGTGAGAGAATCTACACCTCTGCTCATTGACATGCAGCCAATCAGATGACCTCTGCCACCTTCCTGGGACTGCCAGCAACTCTAGTAAGTGCTGATGGGTTACCACGCGTCTGCCAGCAACTCTCAGAACAAAGGAATTAGGCCTTTGACCTCACTACAGGCTGGAAAACCCTTACCACACTTTGGAACTTAACTTTCATTAATAAATTTCATTTTCATCAAACGATGTGGCATCCTTTCGTTCCCAACACATTATCCAGTCCATATCAGTATAGATATCCAGCATAATTTTTTTCCCATTGTGATCTGATGTGTTTTCAAAGTGTTCCTTTAATTTTTTTGAGCAGTCACTGTATCGACCTACAGAGGGCTGAATTCAAAGACACCCCAAAATCAAAGTGAAAAAATGATGCGGCAGTCTAGTCCATTTTGATGAAATTCAAAATGGTGCTCAGTACAGTGTATTGCCCCCACGTGCTTGTATGCATGCCTGACAACGTCGGGGCATGCTCCTAATGAGACAACGGATGGTGTCCTGGGGTATCTCCTCCCAGATCTGGACCAGGGCATCACTGAGCTCCTGGACAGTCTGAGGTGCAACCTGGCGGCGTCGGAGGGACCGAAACATAATGTCCCAGAGGTGTTCTATTGCATTTAGGCCAGGCGAGCGTGGGGGCCAGTCAATGGTATCAATTCCTTCATCCTCCAGGAACTGCCTGCATACTCTCGCCACATGAGGCCGGGCATTGTCGTGCACCAGGAGGAACCCAGGACCCACTGCACCAGCGTAGGGTCTGACAATGGGTCCAAGGATTTCATCCCGATACCTAATGGCAGTCAGGGTGCCGTTGTCTAGCCTGTAGAGGTCTGTGCGTCCCTCCATGGATATGCCTCCCCATACCATCACTGGCCCACCACCAAACCGGTCATACTGAACGATGTTACAGGCAGCATAACGTTCTCCACGGCTTCTCCAGACCCATTCACGTCTGTCACATGTGCTCAGGGTGAACCTGCTCTCATCTGTGAAAAGCACAGGGTGCCAGTGGCGGACCTGCCAATTCTGGTGTTCTATGGCAAATGCCAATCGAGCTCCACGGTGCCGGGCAGTGAGCACAGGGCCCACTAGAGGACGTCGGGCCCTCAGGCCACCCTCATGAAGTCTGTTTCTGATTGTTTGGTCGGAGACATTCACACCAGTGGCCTGCTTGAGGTCATTTTGTGAGGCTCTGGCAGTGCTCATCCTGTTCTTCTTTGCACAAAGGAGCAGATACCGGTCCTGCTGATGGGTTAAGGACCTTCTACGGCCCTGTCCAGTTCTCCTAGAGTTACTGACTCCTGGAATCTTCTCCATGCTTTTGAGACTGTGCTGGGAGACACAGCAAACCTTCTGGCAATGGCACGTATTGATGTGCCATCCTGGAGGAGTTGGACTGCCTGTGCAACCTCTGTAGGGTCCAGGTATCGCCTCATGCTACCAGTGGTGACACTGACCCTAGCCAAATGCAAAACTAGTGAAAAACAGTCAGAAAAGATGAGGAGGGAAAAAATGTCAGTGGCCTCCACCTGGAAAACCATTCCTGTTTTGGGGGTTGTCTCATTGTTGCCCCTCTAGTGCACCTGTTGTTAATTTCACTAACACCAAAGCAGCTGAAACTGATTAACAACCCCCTCTGCTACTTAACTGACCAGATCAATATCCCAGAAGTTTAATTGACTTGATGCAATACTCTGATTAAAAAGTGTTCCTTTAATTTTTTTGAGCAGTATACATTTGCGGACCCATCTCACTCCAGATTTGAATCCAGTCTTCATTCAGCTATGAGGCAGACTCTGGGGAGGAGTCTCTTTCCTCTCCTTATTAGAACCTGGGTTATATACATAACCCCTAGTTCTATTACAGGCGATACGTTCGACTCCTCTCTATGGGAGACATTATACCACAACGCCCCATAGGTCGTGAACATCGAACAACCTGAGGTCCATCCTTCACTGCTGACTGCCCACACTAAGCACCGCCTGCACCAGAGAGTGCGCCGTCACACCCAATCTTTACAAAGATACAAAGGTGTGAGGTGTAGCCCAGCTAGCCACAGCACAGATGTCCGAGACGGACACACCCTTAGAAAGCGCCGACGAGGAAGCAATTCCGCGAGTGGAATGTGCGCGTATGGCCATAAGCGATGCGCGTCCCATAGCGCCATAGGCTAACTGAATAGCCTGCACTAACCACTTAGCCAGTCTGATTTTGGACAGCGCCTTCTCATGGAAGGGTGAGGAAAACAGACAAACTACTGATCCGTAGAACGGGATCCCCTTGTCCTATCCATGAAACAGCGCAGCGCGCGTACAGGGCACAGACACTCCAGGGAGCGCAGATCCGTATCGGGACGGAGCTGGCGCACCTCAATAGAGTTACAGGTGTAAGTCATGCTCAGGATCGTCGGCAAAAATGCTGAGTTTGGCTTTAAGGTCACCTTGGCATCTCCAGGGGGGAAACTGAGTAAACGAAGGATGAATGAAGAGGGCCTGTAAATCACTGACACGCTTGGAGGTGGCCAAGGCGAACAACAAAGCCGTCTTGAGTGACATGCCTTTATATTGCAAGTCTCCATGGGCTCTGTTTGAGCCCGAGACAGCCCATCCAGAACCAACCCGAGCTCCAAGGAGGGAGTGAGTGGTTTAGACACCGGGCGCAGCCTGTGTACACCTCTCATGAAGCGAGACACGAGCGGGTGAGCACCAACAGTCTTTCCATGAAAGCCGACATGGCAAGCCAGCAAGGCTGCCAGGTAAACTTTGAACACGGAAAAGGCTCCGTCGTTGTCCAGTAGCCCCTGGAGGAATAATAGGATATTCCCCATGTCGCATTGGAACAACACAAAATTCCGCTACTCGCACAAGGACTCGAACACGCTTCATCTCAGGTCATACAGAGACCTAGTGGATGCTGCTCCGGCACTCTGAATAGTGGCGACCACCCTGGGGTGTACCCCGTCAGTGGTCAACCTCAGCCTTTCAGGGATTCTTGCCGTTCGCCTGGGACAGTAAGTCCGGGTGCAACGGGAGCAGCCAAGGCTCCCCCTATACCAAGCTGTAAATACTGTATCTGCCGCCCATGGTTTGGTCAACCATCAAGGGGCTACTAAGATCAGCGACAGACTCTGTGACCTAACACGGGCCAGCACGGCCAGGATCAGAGCTGTAGGGGGAAACGCGTAACGCAGCATGTCTGCAGGCCATGCGTGCGTTAGAGCATCTATGCCCAGAGAAGCGCCTGCTTCTCGCAGAGAGAAGTAAAGGCAACATTGGGCACTGGCCGCCAAGGCGAAGAGATCGACGGACGCTTCTCCAAAGCGACGCCTTCTGTACCACCTCCGGATGCAGCACCACTCCCCGGTCTGCGCCAGTATTCTGGTGACCGAGGACATGAGTCGCCCTGAGCGACCTCAGGTTCACTGCACACCACAGCAATAGCTGCCTGGCCAACTTGTGAAGTGTCCAGGAGCGGGTTCCGCCCTGTCGATGCACAAAAGCCACCACGGTAGTGTTGTCCATAACACATCCTGGTTGCACAGCAACGGGAGAAACCGTTTCAGCACCATGAGCAGTTCCAGGTGATTGATGTGGCGACAGCATTGAGACGTGTCCCCCGCACCGCTCACCGGACGTCCCTCGCAGACGCCCCCCATCCTGTGTGGGAGGCGTCTGTCGTCACTACGCGCCTGCGTACTACAGGGCCCAATAGGGTGCTTACCCCACCAAAACGGACCCCAACAGTGCCCATCAGCAGCAGAGCTCTGTCCTGTCAGTCAAGTGGCTGTTTAATCGCCTCAGGGCCAAGACGGGGCGTGTGTGTGTCTATGACCCAGTGAGCACACCCAGTGAGCACAAGACATAATTTAAGCGTTGATTTCTGGTTGAATACTGGTAGATATTGGGTTTGGACGTTCACGACCTCCTTTCACCCTTTTTTCAACCAGCAAAAATGCGGTTACAACATGAACGTGTTCTAAAACACAAATTTGTTTATAATTTATGTTTATATGTAGGTTGAAAGAAAGGTGATATTGAATATTTTAAAGGTTTTTCTCTGAATTCATAGTGCACTGGTAGGCAAAATGTGGTCTGCACGAAGACGCAATTTGAACACATTTAATGTTTCATGTAAAATGTAAAAAATATGGAGTTTCAACCTCTTTTCAACCAAAAATGCTCACTGGTTATTGTAGTTTGTAGCTTGAAAGAAAGACAATATTGATTATTTTGAAGCTTTTTCCTGAATTCAGGAAGGCGAAATGTGGTCTACACGAAGATATCATTTTAACGCATTTAATGTTACATTTTACATGAAAGAAATGTACAGCTAAAGGCTGTGTTTTGCCAACAAGACCCTTCTAGGACAACGTAATGGGATTGGGAGCAGTTTTTAATGTAAAAGAAGATATTGGAGAAGGGTACACATTTAGATATTGCGCTGACTGATGACACGTGCATGTGTCGCAGCACTGCTTGACAGAGATAGACATTAATTTAGAGTTCGGCGACGGTACAAAACAAAGACTTGTCTCACGTGAGAGCTGCGTGAGGGTTTCATGGTATGCTGCTTTGCAACCACACACTTTGTAAGTACTTATACTGACGTATTTCCATAAAGCAAAACAGTAATTGGCACCATTTGTTTTATTTAATGTTGCTAACTATGCAGACTGGTTTGGCTTAAAGGTGCAGTATGTAATTCTATAGAATTGGGGAAAAAATTGCAAGAATTTGAATCACAACACAAAAAGGCCAACCTCCTGAGTCTTTGGTCCCTCCTATCCCTCTCAATGGCCCATCCCACACATCCCCATGCGCGCTCTGACTTAACTTCATGAGCCTGAGCAAGGCAGTGTTTCATGAATCATGTGTATGTTGTGCATATTTTTGGTTCTCACCAACAACCCATAAAGCGATGTCTGATTCCGAGGTGAGAAACAAAAGAGTCCCGGACGTCTGATCGTAAACGCTCTAAAACTGAGTGGTTCTCACCAAAGCAACAAGCACAGACACAAATGACCGTTTCCATAGTAACGACATACAGTAACCTAACGTTAACAAAAGTATTTCATAATTTGATTCCTCTATTAGTATGAGCTAGTGCATGACAATCGTTTTTATATAGCTGCGATTGGCACCATAGCTACTATGCGTTGCCGAGTATATCCAACATATGCTTGTAAACGAATAATGCCTTTTTGACATAAATTTGGCGCGATACTTCCTAACGTTATAAAACTGCACTTGGCAATTTGCCAAGTCTTTTGCGACGACATGCAACGACTTCAGCCGCCTTGCAACTAGGTTACTAGTTCATATCGCTGCTACTTTTGTCTGCAACGCGAATTGTAACAAGCTTGTTTAGAGGGTGACGCTGTAAGCAGGAATTTTACCTAGGAGTGTGCATGCGAGGTGACTGACCGGCAGGTAGTCCTTACTCCTTGCAAAAACTCTCCTGATTGGTTCGGGATAGGTGGGCGTCCCTAGATTTTGTAAAAGCTGAATACAGGGCCCAGGGCACTCATATATAGCGCACCTTCCCTCTGAGCATCTGGTTTAATGATATCCTCCAGGAGGTATGTAATAAAAGTAAAAAACAATACATTTAATTTATTGCAAGAAATTCAAACTTACATACTGCACCTTTAAGTACACGGTAGCTTGTATTAGCATTCTTCTAGCTTGTGTGCAGCATTAACATACTAGTAGTATATGCTGCCAGACTGTTTTCACTGCACAATATACCATATATTCAATGAGTGGTTGTACAGTCAGAGCATCATTTTATGGTGTAGCATATTCGATTTTGGTATCCCCCGTTTATCCCAGAGGCTGTCATGAGGTCCAACTCCAGAGCTACTCGCAGACCATTTTAAACAGGCTCTGGTGAGGTCTGGTGGGAGTGGGTTTGAAAAAAAACTAGATGTGAAAGAATATTTGTGAAGTGTTTCCACTTTCAATTGTTAGTTTGCACTTAAAAATGTATGTCTATAATTTATTTGGAAGGGTTACATAAATTGATGCTAATTAAAAACTATTTTATTGAAACTACTGTCACATGGTTTTCATTGTTCTTAAACTTGAAGAGGAAACTGAATTTGTTTGCAATTTGCATGACTGTTTTTGGTTGTATAGTTAGTCTGGTATAGCCGCAACTACTTTTACTGTATTGTCCAGTTGAAAAGGCATTTATTAAATGGTTAATTGTCAACGGTCAAAACAAGTTCAAAAATGGTTCAAAAGTGAAAGCTCAAGTCAAATGGAGACCTAATTTTGCCAGGTGAAACTTCGGCTTAATGTGAACGTTGAATCAACCTCTCCATATAGCCGGTAAAAAAACTTTCACTTCTAGCCCATTTTTGAATGTGCATTCAACGTTGGTTTAGTTGTCGTTTCTACATCTTTTCAACCAAAAAATGCTCACTTCTTTCCACAGTGCAGTGACTTGTTTAGACAAGTGCAACGGACAGTATTTGTATTATGGCCTAGAGCAGTGGTTCTCAACCTGGGGGTCGCATGATTTCTGGGGGTCGCCAGATATTATTGTGGGGAAAAAACACAAAAAATATGTATACACAGTACATGTATACATACAACAGTTATACATTCATGTATACATACAACAGTTATACATTCATGTATACATACAACAGTTATACATTCATGTATACATACAACAGTTATACATTCATGTATACATACAACAGTTATACATTCATGTATACATACAACAGTTATACATTCATGTATACATACAACAGTTATACATTCATGTATACATACAACAGTTATACATACATGTATACATACAACAGTTATACATTCATGTATACATACAACAGTTATACATTCATGTATACATACAACAGTTATACATACATGTATACATACAACAGTTATACATTCATGTATACATACAACAGTTATACATTCATGTATACATACAACAGTTATACATTCATGTATACATACAACAGTTATACATTCATGTATACATACAACAGTTATACATTCATGTATACATACAACAGTTATACATTCATGTATACATACAACAGTTATACATACATGTATACATACAACAGTTATACATTCATGTATACATACAACAGTTATACATTCATGTATACATACAACAGTTATACATTCATGTATACATACAACAGTTATACATACATGTATACATACAACAGTTATACATACATGTATACATACAACAGTTATACATACATGTATACATACAACAGTTATACATTCATGTATACATACAACAGTTATACATACATGTAGCCGCCTTGGAGCATCCCCGTTGCCTTGGCGTTGAAGGCCGCTCTGTCCAGCAGGGGGCGTGATGGAGAGGATCATGTGTTTGTCACCATAATTCCTCTAACACAGTCAGAGCAGAGAACAAAATGCATACAGTGTACACAGAAACAGTCAGAGGACAATATGCAGACAGTGTACACAGAAACAGAGGACAATATGCAGACAGTATACACAGAAACAGAGGACAATATGCAGACAGTGTAGACAGAAACAGAGGACAATATGCAAACACAGGACAATATGCAGACAGTGTACACAGAAACAGAGGACAATGTGCAGACAGTGTACACAGAAACAGTCAAGAGGACAATATGCAGACAGTGTACACAGGAACAGAGGACAATATGCAGACAGTGTACACAGAAACAGAGGACAATATGCAGACAGTGTACACAGAAACAGAGGACAATATGCAGACAGTGTACACAGAAACAGAGGACAATATGCAGACAGTGTACACAGAAACAGAGGACAATATGCAGACAGTGTACACAGAAACAGAGGACTATGCAGACAGTGTTCACAGAAACAGAGGATAATATGCAGACAGTGTACACAGAAACAGGACAATATGCACCAGAGCTCAATTTTGAGTGTCACAGCAAAAGGTGTGAATACTTATGTACATGTGATATTGTATTTTTTTATTTTTAATACATTTGCAAAAAAACTTTTTTCACTTTGTCATTATGCGGTATTGTGTGTATAATGTTGAGAACATTTTTTTATTTAATCCATTTTGGAATTAGGCTGTAACATAATAAAATGTGGAAAAAGTAAAGGGGTATGAATACTTTCCGGATGCACTGTATTACATAAAACAAATGCAATAGTGATGTATTCTTTTACCACAAAAATGTGGTTCCATAAACAGAAGCATTGCCACCAAAGAAAATTTGCAGAATTCCAAAGCCATCAATTCCCGCTCCACCACTTGAGTAGTATGGGACGTTGATGAAACTTTTTTTGTTGTTGATATATTCATATTAAAATCTTTAATCACTGATGTATTTGGCACTCTTCATTAAAACAAACTCATATTCTGTTTTCCCAAACAGAACAAACTGTTAATTATTATTCTATGGACCTTTTCGTTTCTCCAAACCAAAATTCATACACACCCTGATCTCACCCACTACTTCATGTGAGTATGAAGACATTGTTGTGGTTTCAGTACAGATGTTTTGGTGACATTTTCATGTTGCCAAATTATTGTCATTGTTGTTTAAGATGTGTAATGGATAATTTCAATCTATGACAGAAAATAACCAATTAATAAGAGGGAGAAACCAGAGAGAAATTACTACAGTGAGTTCACTCAAACGATATAGCAAGTCCTGATTAGTTGACAAGGTTAAAACAAGTATATTGGTCTAAGATAAACAATCGTTGCATTGGTGAAGGTGGAGGGGAGTGGACGTGAGGATGCCAACATTTCTCTTACACTCCCCCCTTTGAGAATATCAAAATTTCACAATCAAAAATATAAGAAAATTGCACAGCTAATAGGTGTTCTGTGAGGAGGATGATGATGAAGACCCCACCTCGACCGGAATACAGGAAGTACAATAAAATCTAAATATGAAATCCATGAACATCAGTAATCAAGATTAAGAATAAAACGTGAAAACTCACTACTCTAAGTTAATCATTTACATGAGAA
This sequence comes from Galaxias olidus, assembly GCA_026901105.3. NCBI lineage: Eukaryota > Metazoa > Chordata > Actinopteri > Galaxiiformes > Galaxiidae > Galaxias > Galaxias olidus. The sequence goes on along the minus strand of JAPMUY010007463.1, from coordinate 4,268 downwards.
TCAATCAAACATTTTCAGTAATTTAATAAAATAAATAATAAATAATTATGTACCCCGCCTCTCGCCCTGTGTCGGCTGGGATAGGCTCCAGACGCCAGCTACAGGAGAGAACTCTCTCCTGGAATCAGAGAACAGACAATGAAAAACACAAGACACTTTCATAGATAATACTACCCGTCTCAGTCCATGGTGGGGCTGGATGTTCCTTCTCTCTGGTGTTTGGCCTTCTGGGCATCCAGGCTGGCTCGCAGTGTGAAAGGTGAACCCAGCAATTGGCCTCTTTGGCCTCTTTTCACTGTGTTGGTTGTTAACAGGCCCCATCTATCTCAGAGTGTCCCCTTTTGTGCTTGAACTGCTTCACCAGTCCCAGTATCCTTGTTGATGTTTGTGGCACTGGTAAAGTCTGCTGTGTCTCACAAGCCTGTAATGAAACGTCTTGAGAAAATGCAATAGTTCAACATGGTCTAATCCATGGAAATGTGTTCCTATGTCTCCGTCGTTGTCATGGTTTTATGTCTTCTGGTTGGACCTCCCTGTCCCCTCCGTGGAACCTCCCCCACTGTCTCTAGCAGCAGCTTACAGTGCATCCGGAAAGTATTCATACCCCTTCACTTTTTCCATGGTTCTCAGCAGGAAACCGATGGATTGTCTACTCCAGGTAGGGAATGAGTCTTTACCCCAAGTGAAGGAGTTCAAGTATCTTGGGGTCTTGTTCTCGAGTGAGGGTAAAATGGAACGAGAGATGGGCCGGAGAATTGGAGCAGCAGGTGCGGTGTTGCAGTCACTCTATCGCACCGTTGTGACGAAGAGAGCTGAGCCAGAAGGCAAAGCTCTCAATCTACCGGTCTATCTTCGTTCCTACTCTCACCTATGGTCATGAAGGGTGGGTCATGACCGAAGAACGAGATCGCGGATACAAGTGGCGGAAATGAGTTTCCTCCGGAGGGTGGCTGGCATCTCCCTTAGGGATAGGGTGAGAAGTTCAGCCATTCGTGAGGGACTCGGAGTAGAGCCGCTGCTTCTTTGCGTAGAAAGGAGCCAGTTGAGGTGGTTCGGGCATCTAGTAAGGATGCCACCTGGCCGCCTCCCTAGGGAGGTGTTCCAGGCACGTCCAGCTGGGCGGAGGCCACGGGGCAGACCTAGGACCAGGTGGAGGGATTATATCTCCACACTGGCCTGGGAACGCCTTGGAATCCCCCAGTCAGAGCTGGTTAATGTGGCCCGGGAAAGGGAAGTTTGGGATGCCCTGCTTGAACTGCTACCTCCGCGACCCGACCCCGGACAAAGCGGATGACGATGATGATGATGATGATGACATTTGCAAAAAATTCTAAAAATCTTTTTTCACTTTGTCATTATGCGGTATTGTATGTAGAATGTTAAGAATTTTTTTTTATTGAATCCATTTTGGAATTAGGCTGTAACATAATAAAATGTGGAAAAAGTGAAGGGGTATGAAAACCTTCTGAATGCACTGTAACTGCTGCGTCCACTGGGAGTGTTTCTCCTAATCAGGAACAGAAAACCAAGCACACAGGAGAAACCAAACACGGGGTGTGGCAGTAATCTTTGCGTTCAAAGCTCAACAGAAGATGTGCATAGCACAAGCATACAGATTAATTCAAACACTTATACAAATTGTTTTTGATGATGCAATGTATATATTTATACTCCCCTTGGATTCAATATGAGTTCCTAAGACACAATATTTAATCAAACTGTGAAACGTATCAGAAAACAGTTGTGAATTTGTCAAAATGACAAAACAGTACTCAACCGTTGTACTCGTCCAGAACGTTGAGAAGAACTGAGAACTGTAAAAGGTTATTTCCATTAGCTGGAAAATCATCAATCCTCAATGGTGTAGCAGAGGAGAGTCAGAGCCATTACGGACAGTCCAGAGTCCAAGACTCAGAGGCTTATTTCAGCTCCCTCTGATTTGTAACTTAAGTCACAATAGTACAAAACTGAACAAGTGGATGCATCAAAACAGACAAATAATATCAATATCAGCCTAAATATTAAAACTTGTGATGTATAATTACTCACAGATACAATGGCTTCTGAAGAGGCTGTAAAAGCTTCTGAAAACCAAATAAAAGAAAAACAAAGCAACACAACCCAGTATAGGCATCGACATACTCCTAGCCTGGTAAAAGTCTGCACTCGTCTCTATTTCAGGAAAAGGTGTGTTAACCCGCCAGTTCCAATACAGAGAGGAGCCTGTGAGACCTAGGCATGAGTATATCTTAGTCCAATTTTAAGTAAACCAAAGTGGTTAATTTGGATTTTCAATTAACTTATGGCAACTTACTTCTTACTCAACTTACTTATATCTTGTACATAGTCCCAAATAGCACACCTTCAAAAATAATACAGACATTTCTGGAAGCCCAGGATTGATCAAGTCCCAAGTGTCCAGAGGCTTAACTACCTTATGGCTTGAGAGAAGAAACAAAAAGACAGACATTAGTAACATATAACTACCTTTTGGCTATTATTTCATACGTATACATTCATAGTAAGCCTGCGGTTCAGTTTTACATGAAAATAAAACACTGTAGACAAATCAAAACGACCCATGGTCAAATGTTACCTAACGAAGTAAAACAAAAAACAGATAGTGTTGACATCTGATTGTGTTCAAACTAAACGTAAAACAACTCTGGCACTCTCAAACTCAATCAGTCTGACTCAGAAACAATACCCAAAAATTCAAATATCATACGACTCTTAAGATGAATTTGCTATCTAATGAAACTTCAAGAAGTATGGCTTTCCACTCGAATATTCGACAATTTAACTGTCAGCTTTCCTATAATTGATCAATTATGCACATACAATGGGCATTTCGGGGTGGATGCGCTCTCCCAATGTTATGACTGCCCTCTATGCCCCCTCCCTCTGGAGCATCAGCCCCTTGATGAAGCACGGAGATATCCTGGAGAGCAAATGGGTAGAGTTGATAAGGGAGAAAGTTGGATGGCAGCCAATCCGTTTTTTCACAAGGGCATGATTGCCCAGTAGATGTGAAAAAACCCTCTGACTTCATAAGGAATTAAAGTTATATGACCTGCATAGGCATAGTGTAAATCGGTATAACGACAAGTGTTTTACTCAAAGAGATTCCACCTGCTCGAGTGAGCGCAAACAACTCAGCCTCTTCTGGCAAGAGATGTCCAGGCGTCCACTCTCCGGTCTCGTTGTGAGTGATCACTGCAGAGATCGCCATAGGCTCACCCCTTCTGTGAGCCCTGCACTGAACCGTTAACAAAGAACATTTTATCAGCATTCGCATAAGCAATGTCAGTTAGACCCGGTCTCGGTATACATGAGAACTCCCCTACCTTTACCCAATCATAAGGATCTCCCTCTATGACAGAGACGGCATTAAAGAGTAGATGAAACAACAGTGCGGTGCAGCACTCTAGATCAGCATGGACCATCGTCAGCAGACATTTTGATACCGGAGAATGAAATCTGTGAAGAAATGCTGTCTTGGCTTGGAAAAATAGTGCATGTACTGTGTGTGAAATGCAACATCAAGTGGGACACACAAACACAAAACGCAGACATGGAATGAGACTTAGAGCTACAGGATCCAAGTGTTTTGAGTAATAACCCATCGAAGTCTTCTTTCCTCCATGTTCTTGTGTGAGCACTACACACATGAAGCTGTCTCTCTCGGAGACATAAAGAGAAAAAAAGTTTGTTATGGTTACGTCATCCCAGACAGGCAAAAAGATGCTAGCAGAGCATCGGAGTCCAGTTTAACAGATCTGGTTGAGATAATAATAACAATAATACATTTTATTTATAAAGCGCTTTTATGACACTCAAAGACGCTAGAGTCCTTAGCTACCCCTAACAGGCACATCTTTTGCTTTTTGTTGACAGATTTAGGAATTTGCTGAATAACCAACAGTAGATTATTATTCAAACTGCGGCCTTGCAGGGTCACCCATGACATAAATATGTGACTTTTCTTTCTTACCCGCTGGGAGTTTCCGACTTCGCCGCACTTGTGTCTGTTCTCTGCCCAAGATATTTTAACAAAGACACAGTATCCGCTTACGCAAAGACTCCTCAGTTTTCCCACAGATTAACAGATCATCTACATAGAGGATCAACTCACTACCTTCTCTGGGAATCCAGCCTTCTAGATTCCTAGATAGTTCATCAGAATACACATCAGAATTCTCAACATACCCATAGCCATTCGTGTGAAATTGTACTTATGTCCCCCAAATGTACTGTATATGTCAACC
>JAPMUY010007461.1:555000-564522 GCA_026901105.3 Galaxias olidus | reverse complement strand
GACAGGCCATGCGAATGTGTGACTAAGCCCAGTGACTTTGTGTAAAGAGAGAAAAGGAGAGGGCCCAGGACTGAGCCCTGAGGGACCCCAGTCGAGATGCTACACGGTTGCTCTACCTGTCCCCCTGTCTAACCCTACCTGTCTAACTCTACCTGTCCCCCTGTCTAACTCTACCTGTCCCCCTGTCTAACCCTACCTGTCTAACCCTACCTGTCCCCCTGTCTAACTCTACCTGTCTAACCCTACCTATCCCCCTGTTTAACTCTACCTGTCTAACACTACCTGTCTCCCTGTCTAACCCTACCTGTCTGACTCTACCTGTCTCCCTGTCTAACCCTACCTGTCTGACTCTACCTGTCTAACCCTACCTGTCCCCCTGTCTAACTCTACCTGTACCCCTGTCTGACCTGCTGATCAGGTGCTGGGAGCAGAGGAGCAGGCGTCAGGCCTCCAGCAGCCCACTGGCATCGGGCAGCGACCTCGCCCCATGTCGTCTGAGGAGCCCCCCCAGTCCACGCCCTGGAGAAACCCCAGCAGCAGGAGGACCCCTGTCCCTCACGACAGCCCAGACCTCCCAGAGGACCTGCTGCCTGCGCCCACAGCACAGCGCTCCAGTGACAGGTAGTGTTAGCTCTAACCCACAGTGACAGGTAGAGTTAGCTCTAACCCACAGTGACGGGTAGCGTTAGCTCCAACCCACAGTGACAGGTAGAGTTAACTCTAACCCACAGTGACAGGTAGAGTGTTAGCGTTGAGCCACAGTGACAGGTAGTAGAGTGTTATAGAGGTAGAGTGTTAGCGTGAAGCCGCAGTGACAGGTAGTAGAGTGTTATAGAGGTAGAGTGTTAGCGTTAAGCCACAGGTAGCGTCACAGAGCACCGCTGTCTCTTTGCTTACCTTAGAAACATGTAGCATGTGTTTTTAACTCTTATTGTGTTGTCTCCTCTACGTTGTGGTGCAGCAGGTGCGCTTCCTCCCTGCTGTCCCCATCCTCCTCCCTGCTGCAGCCCAAACCACAGAGCAGAGACAAGGCTCCTCTCCTCTCCAAGCGTCCCCCCAACGAACCCTCCTCCTCCAGCAGGTCCACTGACTCCACCGGCTTCATCAGCCCCTGTGACAGCCCCTCTCCCACCTCTTCTGGAAAGGTAGACCAGCCTAACCCTAACCCCTAGACGACCCTAACCCTAGACGGCCCTAACCCTAACCCTCTCCCACCTCCTCTGGAAAGGTAGACCAGCCTAACCCTAACCCCTAGACGACCCTAACCCTAGACGACCCTAACCCTAACCCTCTCCCACCTCTTCTGTAAAGGTAGACCCCCGGAACTCTAACCCTAGACGACCCTAACCCTAACCCCTCTCCCACCCCCTCTGGAAAGGTAGACCACCCTAACTCTAACCCTAGACAACCCTAACCCTAACCCTAGATGACCCAAACTTCTAGACGACCCTAACCCTAGATGACCCTAACCCTGGCTCCTCTGTGGTCCTAATGCACAACAAAAAAAACATCAAAAGATTCTCATGGTTATGCTCATATTCATGAGTTGACTCAAAGGAACAATGTTATTAGACGTTATTATCATTTCTCCCCCATGTTTCCTACCCCCCATCCCTCCCTCCCACCCTCCCTCTCTCTCTCAGTGCTCCAGCTCCCCCTCTCCCCGTCCCACGGTGGCGGCCGTGCGTTACTTCATCATGAAGAGCAGCAACCTGAGGAACATTGATCTGTCCCAGCAGAGGGGCATCTGGTCCACCACGCCCAGCAACGAGCTGAAGCTCAACAGAGCCTTCCTGGAGGCCCCACTGGTGCTGCTGGTCTTCTCTGTGCAGGGCTCCGGACACTTCCAGGTGCTCCCTCCTGCAGACGGCCTGCTTATAGCATCAAACCAGGACCTGCTAATAGCATCAAACCAGGGCCTGCTTATAGTATTAAACCAGGACCTGCTAATAGTATCAAACCAGGACCTGCTAATAGCATCAAACCAGGACCTGCTAATAGCGTCAAACCAGGACCTGCTTATAGTATCAAACCAGGACCTGCTAATAGCATCAAACCAGGGCCTGCTTATAGTATTAAACCAGGACCTGCTTATAGCATCAAACCAGGACCTGCTAATAGCATCAAACCAGGACCTGCTAATAGCATCAAACCAGGACCTGCTAATAGCATCAAACCAGGACCTGCTAATAGCATCAAACCAGGACCTGCTAATAGCATCAAACCAGGACCTGCTAATAGTATCAAACCAGGGCCTGCTTATAGTATCAAACCAGGGCCTGCTAATAGTATCAAACCAGGACCTGCTAATAGTATCAAACCAGGACCTGCTAATAGCATCAAACCAGGACCTGCTAATAGCATCAAACCAGGACCTGCTAATAGCATCAAACCAGGACCTGCTTATAGTATCAAACCAGGACCTGCTAATAGCATCAAACCAGGGCCTGCTTATAGTATTAAACCAGGACCTGCTTATAGCATCAAACCAGGACCTGCTAATAGCACCAAACCAGGGCCTGCTTATAGTATCAAACCAGGGCCTGCTTATAGTATTAAACCAGGACCTGCTTATAGCATCAAACCAGGACCTGCTAATAGCATCAAACCAGGACCTGCTAATAGCATCAAACCAGGACCTGCTAATAGCATCAAACCAGGACCTGCTTATAGTATCAAACCAGGACCTGCTTATAGCATCAAACCAGGACCTGCTTATAGCATCAAACCAGGACCTGCTAATAGTATCAAACCAGGACCTGCTTATAGTATCAAACCAGGACCTGCTTATAGCATCAAACCAGGACCTGCTTATAGCATCAAACCAGGACCTGCTAATAGTATCAAACCGGGACCTGCTAATAGCATCAAACCGGGACCTGCTAATAGCATCAAACCGGGACCTGCTAATAGTATCAAACCGGGACCTGCTAATAGCATCAAACCGGGACCTGCTAATAGCATCAAACCGGGACCTGCTAATAGCATCAAACCAGGACCTGCTAATAGTATCAAACCAGGGCCTGCTTATAGTATCAAACCAGGGCCTGCTTATAGTATTAAACCAGGACCTGCTTATAGCATCAAACCAGGACCTGCTTATAGCATCAAACCAGGACCTGCTTATAGCATCAAACCAGGACCTGCTAATAGTATCAAACCAGGACCTGCTAATAGCATCAAACCGGGACCTGCTAATAGCATCAAACCGGGACCTGCTAATAGCATCAAACCAGGACCTGCTTATAGTATCAAACCGGGACCTGCTAATAGCATCAAACCGGGACCTGCTAATAGCATCAAACCAGGACCTGCTAATAGCATCAAACCAGGACCTGCTAATAGTATCAAACCAGGGCCTGCTTATAGTATTAAACCAGGACCTGCTTATAGCATCAAACCAGGACCTGCTAATAGCATCAAACCAGGACCTGCTTATAGCATCAAACCAGGACCTGCTAATAGTATCAAACCAGGACTTGCTTATAGCATCGAACCAGGACCTGCTTATAGCATCAAACCAGGACCTGCTTATAGTATCAAACCAGGACCTGCTTATAGCATCAAACCAGGACCTGCTTATAGTATCAAACCAGGACCTGCTTATAGCATCAAACCAGGACCTGCTTATAGTATCAAACCAGGACCTGCTAATAGCATCAAACCAGGACCTGCTTATAGCATCAAACCAGGACCTGCTTATAGTATTAAACCAGGACCTGCTTATAGTATCAAACCAGGGATCGCTGTTATTTTACAGTTGGAATTATGTGGTTGACTTGTCTCTAACCTGTTGACTGTGTGTGTGTGTGTGTGTGTGTGTGTGTGGTTGACTTTTCTCTCACCTGTTGACCTGGTTCGTGTGGGTGTGTGTGTGTGTGTGGTTGACTTGTCTCTAACCTGTTGACTGTGTGTGGGTGTGTGTGGTTGACTTGTCTCTCACCTGTTGACCTGGTTCGTGTGGGTGTGTGTGTGTGGTTGACTTGTCTCTAACCTGTTGACTGTGTGTGTGTGTGTGTGTGTGTGTGTGTGTGTGTTTGACTTGTCTCTCACCTGTTGACCTGGTCCGTGTGGGTGTGTGTGGTTGACTTTTCTCTCACCTGTTGACCTGGTTTGTGTGGGTGTGTGTGTGGTTGACTTGTCTCTCACCTGTTGACCTGGTCCGTGTGTGTGTGTGTGTGGTTGACTTTTCTCTCACCTGTTGACCTGGTCCGTGTGGGTGTGTGTGGTTGACTTTTCTCTCACCTGTTGACTGTGTGTGTGTGTGTGTGTGTGGTTGACTTGTCCCTCACCTGTTGACCTGGTCCGTGTGGGTGTGTGGTTGACTTTTCTCTCACCTGTTGACTGTGTGTGTGTGTGTGTGTGGTTGACTTTTCTCTCACCTGTTGACCTGGTCCGTGTGGGTGTGTGTGGTTGACTTTTCTCTCACCTGTTGACTGTGTGTGTGTGTGTGTGTGTGGTTGACTTGTCTCTCACCTGTTGACCTGGTCCGTGTGGGTGTGTGGTTGACTTTTCTCTCACCTGTTGACCTGGTCCGTGTGGGTGTGTGTGGTTCAGGGCTACGCCAGGATGACGTCTGTGATTGGCCCGGAGCGCTGCCAGGACTGGGGGTCCACGGGGCTGGGGGGGGTGTTCAGCGTGGAGTGGGTCCGCAGAGACAGCCTGCCTTTCCAGTGCGCCCACCAGATCCTAAACCCCTGGAACGACAACAAGAAGGTCCAGATCAGCCGAGACGGACAGGTGAGAGGGGACTGTCAAATACTGACACACTAGCACACTGAAACACTAAAGAATGACAAACTACCATTCTAATGTAGATACATACAAAAACAACAAATAACGTAGACCTATACTGACAAAGGAACACACTACTGATGTGCACTAATACTGAGACATTCACACACTAATAACGTAGATACATGCTGACTGAAACAACTACCCAGCTGACCAAAAATATGATACATTAAAGACCAAATGATCTGTCACTGTGTAAAGATCTGTAAGAGATTTTTGAAATGTACTTAAAGATGAGAATAAATGGAGGTGTTAGTATAGGGTCAGGACTACAAGGTGTCTGTAGTGATCGGAGTGTGGTGGTCCAAGGATAGGGTTAGGGCTATCGGTTCTCCAGGAGTTAGTTTAGGGTTAGGGTCAGGGCTATCTGTTCTCCAGGAGTTAGTTTAGGGTTAGGGTCAGGGCTGTCTGTTCTCCAGGAGTTGGTTTAGGGTTAGGGCTATCTGTTCTCCAGGAGTTAGTTTAGGATTAGGGCTATCTGTTCTCCAGGAGTTAGTTTAGGGTTAGGGCTATCTCTGTTCTCCAGGAGTTAGTTTAGGATTAGGGCTATCTGTTCTCCAGGAGTTAGTTTAGGATTAGGGCTATGTTCTGCAGGAGTTAGTTTAGGGTTAGGGTTATCTGTTCTCCAGGAGTTAGTTTAGGATTAGGGCTATCTGTTCTCCAGGAGTTAGTTTAGGGTTAGGGCTATCTGTTCTCCAGGAGTTAGTTTAGGGTTAGGGCTATGTTCTGCAGGAGTTAGTTTAGGGTTAGGGTTATCTGAGTGTGGTGGTCCAGCCTTTCTGTTGTCTTTGTTCTCCAGGAGCTGGAGCCCCAGGCAGGAGGTCAGCTACTGCAGCTTTGGGACAACATCTCCAGGAAGCAACCACTCCAGCTTCAACAGCACGAGGTACTACAACAACAACAACAACAACAAAAACAACGACCACAACAACAGCGACCACAGGCCTCGGCGTCTGTACCAGCGGATCTGGCTGATCTACATCTACACTAACACAAACAAACAGCAACTGTACAGTCTCAGATCAGTCTCAGTCTCAGTGTAGGACTGGAGTTTGCGCTGTGACCAAAAACCAGACCTGAGCCTAACTCTAATTCCTTATTGAAATACCTACAACTCTTTGGGTATTATTTAATTAACTAAACCCTAGTGCCATTCTGAACTGTCTAGCACTCCATAAAATCAAATATCAAGTAATTAAATAATTATTTGACTCAGGTTTGGTTTGTGACAGAAACAGAACTCGTTCGCCTTTCTGCAACTATGTAGCGGGGGTGTGGTGTTGTAAAGGGAGGCTATGCTTAGTATCCTGACCCTAACCCTAACCCTGATTACAGAGTATATGATCCCAGTGACTTGTGGTTTATTTATTGTACTGTACCTTCATGATGTTTTCAGGGTCAGTCAGTGGAGCAGGAAGTAATTTGCTCTGTTGTGTCTCTAGCCATGAACACAGCACTGGCAGGCCTGCGTGTGAAGACCGTGTGGCGTGACGCCGCTAGTTAGCCTCAGCCATGAAGGAGGACTAGAAGTTTACACCATGAGGCAGATGTTAAAGTTTACACCATGATCTGTTAGCACAGGAAGGCAACTTTCATTTTCCATCCACCTGTTTCTTGTTTACTACAAAAAAACTTCAAGCTTGGGCCAATGGGACAGGGTTATGCATCATCATAGTTTTAAGAAGGCTCATGTGCCAAGAGAGGGAGAAGCATTGTTTGTTGACAGCATAGTGTTATATGTTTGGGATATGAGGCGGCAACAGACACATTTCTATTCAGTTATGTCAACGTTCTCTTGACTACTGAGAGTTGAAGTTCAAAAGATGCAATAATGTTATGTTAATGTTCAAATAGAAACTGGGTGAGCTGAAAACTGAAGATTGTTTACATGAAGTGACCTCAACACAGTTGTTATATTAGTAGAGATTTTATGGAAAAGGTTTTGTTCTGCTTTGATGTGTGAAGAACAAGGGCAGGGTGAATGATGTAATGTGAACTGCTTGTTCCAGTCTCTGAACCCAACCACCTGATTTTCTTCATGCAAGAGCCTTGTGCTTTTTTTTACATCTCGAGTTTTTTCTTTAAAACACTAAATAGAATTTGGGTGCAATAAATGTACAACCTTTGTGTTTTTTTTTATCATAACTTGGGTCTCCTCCACACATTACTATTGAGCTGTTGTGTATCCTCTGCTGCCAGCTTCTTTAATGGATCACTGTTATCAGTACTTCTCCATGTTTGTCCTCAAGGAACATATCCCAAGCTTTACTGCATCAGAGCAAGGGATGGAAACCATAGCAACCATATGTCCCTTGTGCGAGATAAGATCTTAGCCAAGGTCACCTTCTGTTTTATATGTCCCTTGTGCGAGATAAGATCTTAGCCAAGGTCACCTTCTGTTTTATTTTTGATCTGTCTTTTTGGTCTGTCTGTATGTCATGACCAGAAGTCTGTATTTATAATTTTCATTTTACCAAACTAATTTTGTGAACATTTTTGTAAATGTATTTAAAGTGGGTAAAAAAAGACTTTATGTAAAGTAAATAGTTCCCTTGAGTTTATTGATATTAAATGTTTTAAACTGATTTGTTGGGTTCATCTCTGTGACAGGAGAGGTTTATATTTAAATTTTGACTGACAAGTCTGTTCCCTATTAGACTTTTTTTATGGCACATGATTGACTTTCGATTAAAAAATTATTTGCTGTCTTTACCTTGTTGTACTTTTTCTTCACCTTCTTATTCCTGGATATTGCTGCTTCTTTTTAGCAGCATGCTTTTTTCCAAACTAGTTTTCAGCAATTCATCACAGGGTTTGGAAAGGGAAAGTTTCTTGTTCTAATTTTCTTAGACCCACCTTCCTCCTGTGGTAACACTTAACAGTTAAACAGCTGTTTCAATTAAATGACACAGAATGGAAGAAAGATGCACGGGTTTTCCTGATACTTCAGCTCCCTTTTAAACAGGATGTTTGGGGGAAATACAATGTTATATTCCTGCCCCTTCTCCCTAAGAAGCCAAGACAAAGGCTATAGAGTGCAAGAAAGGATTTATTTGCTACATATTTACATTCCTTCAACCCTCTGTGGATTGTCTATTTATTTTCGGTTGCAGCGCATGAATGAACAATTCATCTGTACACTGTCAACATTTATTTATAGAACAGATTATCTCCTCGCTTCAAGCAGTCATAATGTGTAACTGTCGGTTTTGGCGTGGTCAATATCGGTAAGATCGATTTTCTGTTAGGCTGGTTCTTATCATTGGTGTCTCCCTCTAGTGGAGGCGTGCAGCATCCGCAGCAACAGGTCGGCGGAAACTGAGCCTCCCATTAGAGTTGAGTTCTGGTCGTCATTTGTCCGGGCTCGTTCACGGTCCATCACACAATCCTGGTCCAACTCGCAGCCCCCTGGAAGGTACGATGAATATGATAATAAAAATACTGATTGTGGTACCAGATAATAATGTTGATATGCAGTGTCAACGGCTGGTTAAGAAAAAACAACTAATTCTTGTAGCGAATTAAAAAGTGGAGAAAATGAAGAGTTTTTAGCTATATGAAAACATCTCAGGATGTGCCCGCGGCCAAGGTAAGGAAAAGGCTGTTGGCCTAGAAAAACAGCGATCTTTAGTGCTGCCCCTGTTGTATTTTATCCCAGCAGAAAGGCCAGTTATGATATAGGGAAAAGTAAACCACAGCTCAAAAGGTCAGCCCTAACTATACCTTCTATGTGCAAAAGTTAATTATATAACGGTTTTCAAACTTAGTCCTCATCTCCATGTTGTCTTTGATTACGTTTAATCATCAAATATGAATATAGCTTATCTGAATACAATGGACACATTACCAACCGTTGTCACAGCAGATGCCCGGGGCAGCGCAGCGTCCACCCTGAGAGCCGCACGCTTTTCCTCCAGCGTCGCAGGGAGAGAGCAGGTAGTTCTCCTCCACGCAGCGCGCTGCCTCTGGGGAGCCCAGGTAGCAGCCCATCCCTTCTCCACAGCAGATACTGGGGCCAAAGCATGTGCCTCTGTCCCCGGGGCCACACGACATACACTGGGGAAAAAGTTCATTGTAAATTCAGTTGCATTATTTTAAAAACATATTTCACGTGCATTGGCCTTGGACAACAGCGTGTTGCGGAGGCTAGCCTATTGTTAGTTTACTGATGAACGATCGTTTTTGTCTCTGCTGTAGTATTCCTGATGTGCAGACTTCGTAGACTTCATATGCTTATAAAGCAGAGTGGTTTATCTACTTATCCACTCCAACGTAGGCGTCATTCTTGGATAAGATCGTTTCCAAAGTTCCTGAAGTAAACATGTCGTGATTACGCATAGTCTCTTATTCAAACAGCCCATATGAGTCCTGAAGCCAGCCTAAATGCATAGCCTACCTCAGATTTTCCTCTTCCTAATAACTTTCTCTGAAGTTATTTATATTGAGATACTGAACTAAGTTCCGTGTTTGCAAAAGAAGCGATCAATTGTTGAAACCGAGGAAAATGGAAAAAGGGTATGTTTCCAGATAAAGTAAATCTATCATTTTTAGATGCGCTGAATACCTAAAGACAACAACTTACCTGCCGTGTTGCGATGTCTGAGAAGGAGCGCTTCCCGCCTCTTGGACAGTTCTGGATGTAGCACGCGGAGGAGAGTGCGAGGAGCCCCACCAGAACGCACAGAAGTGAGAGCGTGGAATCTGGCATTGCGGTGATAAATAAGGTGT
>JAPMUY010007461.1:537500-550000 GCA_026901105.3 Galaxias olidus | reverse complement strand
GAAGGTTGGCTTAGAAATGAACATCACAACTTCAGCACAAGGACGCCTGACTCACCCACCCCCTGCATGCTGCATTGAAAGGAGATGGGGACAGGCAGTGAGGAGGGACAGAGCACAGACACAAGGTGGTCACATGGTTATGCCTGGAGGGGCTGCTCCTTCTGTGGCCTTACCATTGTGTATGGCAGGAGGAAGCGTTTGTCTGTTCTGTGGGAAGGTGTTTGTCCTCCGGACACATTTAGGAAAATAAACAACACACCACTTCGCTGAGAATGTCACTCTATTCCACAGCCTGAATTCTCAATTAGGAGAAGAACCATGAAACACACTTATCCTTTGAAAGCCTCGTCTATCAGGCTATAACAGCAGAGTAGTTAACAGCAGAGTAGTTAGGACTGTATATCTTCCTCAGATGTTTTGATAAAATAGGACAAATCTGCTACTACGCACTAGTGGAGAAATTAAAGTATATTCCCATTTACACCAAACAGTTAGACATCCTGCCGCTTACAAATCAGCTCACTGGTTGTTACCAAACTGAAGTGTGTTGTCTCATTCATTCTGTGGGTCATGCAAGGCCTTCTGTTCGCCTTCAAAAATGTCCTACTGAAAAAGGAAATGAAAGGGGAAGAGTCAAAAGCCTCATAATTGTGTTTGTGAAAATTTTACTTGTTTAAAATACTTTACTTTTACTTAATGGATTTTATTAAGAGGTTGTAAAGGTCGACTTTTGACAGCGTTTCGATCAGCAAGAGGCTTCTAACTATGGTCACTCACCTTGTATGAGTGAAGATGGACCATGTCCTCTGAATTAACCCCCTGCATCCTGAAGACACCGTGAGGGAACAGCAACCTCTAAATGGGACCCAAGCACCTGGACACACACACTCATCACAATGTCTATGTCCTTTATAATGCTTTTGCTATTCTGTTATTCCACAATCAGTGTCATTTTAAAGTCGTTATTTTGAGAGAAAGAGAAAGTGTTTAGAGTCAGCTCCGTATCATAGGTCACAATACCTGGGGGTGAAAATGTGTCCCAAATAACTTGTTTTTCTATTTTGATTTATTACGCTGAAAGGAATCAAATTGAATAAATGCATGCGAGTCAGTTCTTTGTGAGATCTCTCCCCCTGAGGTGACTGTCTGCCAGCGTGAATGCTGCCATATCAATCTCTGCAACAATTACCAGCAGTCACAGATCTTCAGTTCTGTTGTCTCTGTGTTTAATTAGACACTCCAAACAATACCAAGACCACGGTCGCTATATGTTCTCCTCTAAGAAAGGTCAAAGGTCATCAACATGTAAAGGATCATGGAGATGCTCATTTTAGTTTTTGAAATGAATGAATAGAAGGTCCCCCATGTAAGTAGTGTTCCCAGCCAATGTCTTTTCCAATAACAGTGGGCATTCAAGATATTAAGGAACATTGTGTAAGCAATATTTAATGGGCAACCAGGCAAATCTCAAATACAGTTTTGTATCTGAAAAGTGAAAATGGAATCAATTATATATATGAAATTGGAGCATTTATTACTATTATTATTATTATTATTATTATTATTATTATTATTACAGGTTTCAGTACATTTCCTCACACTCACTGATCACTCTTTTCCAGAATTCTCTTAACCTTTTTTTACATGGTAAAAACAGTAAACTTACAAATCAACAGCCTACAAACACCATTGTTAACATTTGTTTTAAAGAAAATGCTGTTCTCAATTGAATTTCTAAAGCTCAGTGCAACCTTAGGTCACAGTCGTATGAGACCTTTATTTAACCAGGAGACTTTCCACTGAGATTCAGAGACCTGGGGAAGTTAAGTTGGTGATGTTATGAAGCAGTGAGGCCGTCTATGCAGTGACGTAGATATAAATGATCATTGCATTAACCGAAGCATGGCATTGGGAGCCAACAAACACACAAACATCCCAACCAAAACATGACTCTGGAAATATGGCTCAAAGCTGAAATCATGATTGACCAACTGCTAGTTGAGGTTTCACTGTCAAGAAGAAATTGTCTAAAAACGACAATTAGTAAATGGGTGATTAGAGCAAACGGTAGCCCAGTCTGGTTCAGTCCAGATGACCCAGTACCTTGCAGTGCAGGTAGCCCAGTCTGGTTCAGTCCAGATGACCCAGTACCTTGCAGTGCAGGTAACCCAGTCTGGTTCAGTCCAGATGGCCCAGTACCTTGCAGTGCAGGTAACCCAGTCTGGTTCAGTCCAGATGGCCCAGTACCTTGCAGTGCAGGTAGGCCAGTTTCTCAGTGTGGCTCTTCCTTAGCAGAGGGAACCACTCCCAGTGGGGTAACTCCACCAGCTGGTAACCAGCGCGCTCCAGCTGCCTCCTCTTCATGGCGTGCAGCCCCAGCAGCAGCTGTGAGCGGTAGCAGTAGTGATTCCTGTTGGTCACCTGGATGGCCAGCCTGGCTGTGCTCTTCTCCTCCCTGGGTCCAGGCCTCCTGCTGAGGTATCTGGGTTTGGTGAGAGCCCCCACCAACCCATCAGTTAGGTCCACCCCCACGCTGAACAGACGCCCCCCCTCATCAGGCTCCGTCCTACGAAGGGTCGGGGGTCGGGGGTCAGGGGTCAGGGAGGAAGGAGTCCTTTTAGCCCTCGTTAGCTGGGCCACCAGGTCATCGGTGAGCATGACCCCTGTGTTGACCCGTTCCCAACTTTTTGGATGAGACCAGCTATGCTCCGGAGAGGAAGTGACGTCACAGGAAGTCTTGTTGACGGGGAGGGGTCTTCCTGAGGGATGGAGGTGGACTTCCAGGTCAATGGTGCGGGTGTGGGGGATGATCATCCGCTTACAGACAAACTCCTCCCCTCCAAGCAGGTCCTTCAGCACCGCCTCGGCCTCCAGGACCTCGGGCTTCTGGCAGACGTCTGTCTGTGCGTAGCGCCACAACATCTCCCTCACCTCCTCCCTGAGCTGGAGACTCAGGCGTGGGCCCGTCCAATCAGGCAGCTCCAGAGCCACGGTGCCGTCCAGAGTAAACAGGTCCTTCTTCAACTCCAGCTGCACCAGGGACACACAGCAATGAGATGGTGGTTACAGACATCAACATTAATACACATTATAAACAATAGTCCAAACATCAACATCAATACACATTATAAACAATAGTCCAAACATCAACATCAATACACATTATAAACAATAGTCCAAACATCAACATCAATACACATTTTAAACAATAGACCAATGGCCAGCCTTTGTAAAGGTGCTGCCATAGCAATTCTACAGGTTCAACACATAAATATGAGGACCAGTATGAGGACTAGAAAACTAATATAACCTCTGGCATGTTTGATAAATATTCATAGCAAAATATAATTTTTTCAGTGTCAAAAAGAAACATTGCGAGCTCTCCTTCTGTAACTGCATACATGCAGCGTACCTGGGTGGAGCGGGTTGCCATGGTAATGAAGTCTGGGCTGAGGGCCAGGGTCAGGAGGTCACGGGGGAACTGACCGATGAAGGCCAGGCCCAGCAGGCCCGTCAGCAGGTGCTCAGGGTAGCGCTGGTACTCGCTCTCAGTCCTCCTCATGGCCTCCACCAAGGGGGGGTAGAGGTCAGGGTACTGGCCGGGCAGGACGCCCAGAGTTCCAAACGCCCACAGCAGCTTCCCGGAGTCTTTACTGCGACAGTGGGGCGCCAGGGAGGGAAGTCGCTCGGCAACCGCCAGGAGAATGCGGTCGTCACGGTAATGCAGGGCAGAGCAGGCCAGCGCCACGTGCATCAACCCCTAGAAACACATACAGGTGAGAAGAAGACAGGTAAGACATATGACCCTAACCCTAACCCTAACCCTAACCCTAGACATACAGGTGACAAGAAGACAGGTAAAACATACGACCCTAACCCTAACCCTAACCCTAGACATACAGGTGACAAGAAGACAGGTAAAACATACGACCCTAACCCTAACCCTAACCCTAACCCTAGACATACAGGTGACAAGAAGACAAGTAAGACATACACACAGACTGCTGCAGTCTACATGTGAACTGCAAAAGCTTTATATATGTATTATTTAGTTTTAGCACGTAGTTTTGGAATTGTAAATAATAATAATAATAATAATAATAATAATAATAATAATAATAATAATAATAATAATAATAATAATAATAATAATAATAATAATAATAATAAATCCAATTGTGATTGAATGACACCGGTCTTTACCTGGACGCCCATGTTTGGGGCTCGACGAGGCACCTCCTCTGCCATGCCAGCCAGCCACGCCCTGTGGTCCAGGTAGCTGAACCTCAGCAGCTTCATCACGTTGACCAGGGAGAAGTCACTCATATGGCCTACCAGGCAGAGGGCCCTGTCCACCAGCCGACTGGCCAGGCCCTCGGACAGCGGCATCTGGGACTTAAACAGGCCGAGACACACCGCCCCCACCTCCTCCGGCTCCAAGCGCTCCAGGTAGCGAGTCAGGAGCTGCTCCAGGGGCCTCGTCAGCTCGGCCGGGCAGCGCCTGCCTTCCCCCATGATGTAGAACAGCTGTACCAGCTCAGCCACGCCCATCTCTGCTAGATGGAGGCTGACGGAGGAGTAGAGGCACTGCAGGTACTGAGGCACCGCCCTCCCCAGGCAGCGCCACAGGTCTGCAGCCAGCAGAAGCTGGTGGAGGTCCATCTCAGCGGCCCTCCGGCCCAGCTCCGCCTCGTATAACCCCAGCATGCTGTGAGTAGGGGGCAGGCCCAGCCACACCAGCGAGCACAGCACCTCCAGGATGTGGGAGTGGGTGAAGTGACGGAGGTTCTCCACAGAGTAGCGTAGCAGCATGATGAAGCGTGTGTCGCCCCTCACCAGCGGCGTCTGGTCGGCCTGCAGGAGGCTGAGCTGGCTGAGGAACTCCGTCACGTCCGCAGGGCCCATGCTGCCTTTCAGGACAGTCACTCTGTGGAGCAGGTTCAACGCCTCCTTCCATTTCACAGAGGCAGGACGTCGGGAAAGGTCGAGGGTCATGGAGGAGTACTCAGGCCGGCACCTCTGGAAGGCACGAGGGTCCACGATGACATGGGGAGGAGAGGACGCTCTGCGCTGAGATGGCGACACTCTGCTCCTCCCTGGTCCAGCGCCGGGGCTGCAAGCCAGGTCCAGCAGGGTGTTCTTGGTGCTGGAGAGGAGGCGCCTTGAGGAGCTCACACTGTAATGGTTCCCTGGCTTTCTAAAGGGAAGGACGAGGGAGGAAGGAGCAGGGCACTCGTCCTCCTCAGCCTCCAGGCCTCCTCGGCTCAGGGAGGTTCTGTGCTCTCGCTGGGGCCTGAGGTATAAGGAGGGGTTGTAATCGAGCCTATAGCCCTGCGTGAGGGGAGATGCTTGGGGTTGTAGCTGCACATCTCTCCCTCCATCACTCTCCTCTGGCTCAGTCTCTGGCTCCACATAGGCCTGGTGCTGTTGTTGGGTCCAGAGGCACTGCCTATATTGGACTGGGGAAAAGAGGCGGAGACCGGCCACTTTACACAGAAGCCGGGCAGACATCCACCTTCCCCTCACTGACTTACATAGAAAGAAAAACACACACCAATGTTTTCGTTTAGTCAAGGGCCAGACATAGTGGAATATTTAGCAACATGAGCT
This sequence comes from Galaxias olidus, assembly GCA_026901105.3. Taxonomy (NCBI): domain Eukaryota; kingdom Metazoa; phylum Chordata; class Actinopteri; order Galaxiiformes; family Galaxiidae; genus Galaxias; species Galaxias olidus. The sequence goes on along the minus strand of JAPMUY010007461.1, from coordinate 544,390 downwards.
CTGTACACAAAGTCTTACATGTTTATAAAAAATCTCTAAACGTAAAAACAATCTTTTGTTCACCAAAATAATATAAAGCGATGTCAAGCTCTATTCTAAAAAGTCCTCAGAAATGGGGAAATGTTCCTGCTTGGTCTTATTACAAAATTTTTTTCATAGCGAGCATCTTTCAAATAAAAAAAAAACTAAATGTCGATGACCCACACGTTTGCGTCAATGCAACTTCTCGTCATAATTTAAATTGACTGAGTTCATGTAGCTCGACTGACAATGTTTTGTCATGTGAATAATCTTGAAACTGTAATTGTAATAACATTTATTGGTCAGATCACCAGTGTTCAGGCTAGACCATAACAATCATCTTGCGCTAGCTTTTCAAATCTGGGCTTTATATTACTAATCATAATCAGTAGACAGAATAAGGTATATAGCCTACTCTACAAAACCTATTTAGATATGGCGATATGATATCTGGTACGGACGTAGTAGTACTAACGTTGGTACTACCAGTATATCAAGCTAAGCTAATTCACTAGCAAATCGTTAACTATTGCACGTGATGGATCACAATGATTCAGTTAGTTGTGTGTATTGCATCAACTCACCGGCAGTATAGTGCAATAGCTAGCAAGCAATCATCGGACAGGGCTTAAAACAATTCTTATAAACATGGCTTTCTAGCTTCCACTTCACACTAAGGAATTTGGTCGCATGTCAAAGCAGAAGGTATGTATGACCTACGGATCCTGCAGAGGGACTCACTGTGCATTGAGAAATTTCGAAGCTACAGGACAAAAAAATTCAGCAGCCTCTGTGTCCAAAAACTTGATATTGTTTGATTTATTATAAGGTATTATGCTGATTGCAAGGACTTCCAAGCAAGTCGGACTACTCATATTTAAGATTTGCATTTGTTCTGTGTATCTTTTTCCCCTTTAATAAAGCCAATGGAATAGCATATCTAAAATATACTGATGAGGTTTGCTACTCATCAAACACAAAGTTTTCCACTACATTGATGATCACAACATTTTTATTTATTTAGAAATAAATTCTATCACTGGTACAAAATGACAATTATACTATCTCATTTAATGCTAAATTAAAAAAATTAAAATACAGAGAGCCAATTATGATTGGATCACATCTTTATTAATTAAATTCATGTTTGCTCAATGCTTTTCTTCAAGCCATTTGTCAGTAACACAAAATAAGAAATAATTGAAAATAATACAAAATATAAACGTTTTGTCCGCAGACATTACAATAGTTGAAACAACAATAAAAAGAAACTGGCAGACAATGATTTTCAAACCTCTAATTTAATGTTAACTTACCATGTAGATCAAAATTAAAAAGATTTATATATGTATATATTTATATATTTATATTGATATAGTTTAAAAAATAAAAGCGAAAATGTCTGTCTCGTTAATTCACAATAATCCTCTTAAAGTATTCACACGCAATAGCTTGATATATTTGAATATATATATGTACACATAATAAATAACAGTTATATTTACATCCAAGTACACTGCCTCTCTCTCTGTATCTACTAAGAACACAGCAGGACACAACAAAAATACATAGCAGCAAATTTTGCCCCAAGTAATTAGGCCTCTTTTAATCCCCAGCCTGCCTTGTCCACTTTCTTTTCCCCTTATGTAAAAAAAACCAAAACAGTTTATTTTGAACATTCATCTTTTTTTTTCTTCAAATTCTTACTTCTCTCAGCCTTTGTCAATCATATCTTTTCAATTGGCCAAACCCATGAAAAAATATATGTCAACATATACTATAAACACTATAATGTTTATAATAAATTGATATATGTTGTAAAAAGTTCTCATATAGCCAAAGATATACTAGAATAATTTATAAAGGTAGTATATATTGACATATACATATTTTTTTCAGATAAGGGAAGGTCCTGTTCAAAACAATTACACCACAGAACACTCCATATCTCAAAGAATCATTCCTACAACGCATTACTCTTTCTAGAAAGACTCAATCTAACATTACCTGCCAATCATCAACGCCGTTGGCTCAGCTAACATGTGTTGCTAAGTGTCAGCAGAGACACTTTGCTAAAACAGACAGCTTCATAGTCCAACCTTTATGCTTGGGCTACCATCTAATAAGCACTAGAACATTCTTTGTTTTCCCCCTTTTAAGAAATATCGATAGAGATTAAAAAGCATCTATAACGTCAACAAATTACAAGCTGCTTTTAGTATTCACCTATGTAGTGTTGAAGCCAAGAAAATGCAAAATAAATAAATAAATAAATAAATAAATAAATAAATAAATAAATAAATAGTCAACTGTAAAAGTCTTTCATCCTGGGATTGAGTCATTTTGTGTCAGTTGCTTGCCACCAAGTGGTCATCCTCAGTCACTGTTGCTATGGACAGCCGGAACCCTCAGCATCACTGTTGCTATGGACAGCCGGAACCCTCAGCATCACTGTTGCTATGGACAGCCGGAACCCTCAGCATCACTGACGAGATGGAGCAAGGAAGGCTTCTGAACCCTACGGGTGCAATGAGCTGTCAATCAAACTATTCCCGAGCTCTCATAGGCCTAAATGTCCTATTCTACCAGAGCATCCTACATTTTAGCTTTCAAAAGCCCTCCTGCGTTCATCATTACACCTCCCTTTCCATCAACACAACTAAATAAACAGCTATGCCTTTTAAATACATATCTCACTGTCCTTTCAAGCGTTCCGTTGGGTCTTAACCATTTGGTTGAATCTTGTTTGTGATTTGGTGTGCCATGTTCTTTTAGCACCAATAAAGCTACAGGGGGAAGTGAGAGGTGGGAGGTGGACTCGATTCCCCAGAATCCCTGAATCATTTTTGTTATCCTTAAGGCAGATTTATAACCAATATTTTGTATATTCAAGGAGCTATAGTATCTTATAAACAGTATCTCCTGCAAGGACACAAACATTCCCACAACAATGCTAACTGTCAGACAGGCCAGTCTTCTGGAATGTACTCCTGCTAATGAGTCCTGATTATATGATAGCCTCCATGCGTCTTTCCTAATATCAGACTTATTCCAAAATGAAGTCCGCTCATAAGTCTAAACATCCTATCAGGCAGGGTCTAAAAGGTGGTTTTCCTAGGTGGTCTTCCTAGGTGGTATTCCTAGGTGGTCTTCCTAGGTGTTCCTCACTGCTTGTACCTGTCCTGCCACAGTCCATGCAGCTGTTAATGCGCTTGGTTTCCATCACAGATTTTGTTGACAGGAGCCAAAATCAACTGGAATTTACAAACCAGCGAGGCATGACAGCTATATTCTAAATCAAACCGTTTTATAAACCTAAACTTTCCTATCACCATCCAACAGACCCCTCCCCATCCCATAGTGCAGTGCATCCTAGTCAGCCTCCAGAGGACCAATCAGACCCTTTGGTTTGGAGCTCAGAGTATAGTGACCAGACTAGAGTTTCAGAGTGTAACCAGACTAGACTTTCAGAGTGTAACCAGACTAGACTTTCAGAGTGTAGTAACCAGACTAGACTTTCAGAGTGTAACCAGACTAGACTTTCAGAGTGTAGTGACCAGACTAGACTTTCAGAGTGTAACCAGACTAGACTTTCAGAGTGTAACCAGACTAGACTTTCAGAGTGTAGTAACCAGACTAGACTTTCAGAGTGTAGTAACCAGACTAGACTTTCAGAGTGTAGTGACCAGACTAGACTTTCAGAGTGTAGTAACCAGACTAGACTTTCAGAGTGTAGTAACCAGACTAGACTTTCAGAGTGTAGTGACCAGACTAGACTTTCAGAGTGTAGTAACCAGACTAGACTTTCAGAGTGTAGTAACCAGATTAGACTTTCAGAGTGTAACCAGACTAGACTTTCAGAGTGTAACCAGACTAGACTTTCAGAGTGTAGTGACCAGACTAGACTTTCAGAGTGTAACCAGACTAGACTTTCAGAGTGTAGTAACCAGACTAGACTTTCAGAGTGTAACCAGATTAGACTTTCAGAGTGTAGTGACCAGACTAGACTTTCAGAGTGTAGTGACCAGACTAGACTTTCAGAGTGTAGTGACCAGACTAGACTTTCAGAGTGTAACCAGTCTAGACTTTCAGAGTGTAGTGACCAGACTAGACTTTCAGAGTGTTGGGGGAATATTGATAAGGTTCCATCTGTTGTTGAAAATATAAATTGCAGTTTTCTGAAGGGCCATAGAATCTCAACTATATAGAATGTACAGCCTAGAACTCGCTGGGGGCCATAGATGTATGGCACATAGATCTAGTTCTTAGGGGGATTCTGTGGTACCACGTAGAGTCTTGATCTCAAGACAGACATTGTTAGACCACTAACAGTCTAGAGCTCTGGATGGGGCCAAATGTTTAGAACCACGTAGAATCTAAATCAGTGTTAACTTTATTCTAGATGGAGAGCCACAAACGCTCCAGATCTCAGGGTGGCTAGAGACAGTTCATATCTAGAATCTAGATCTCAGGGTGGCCAGAGACAGTTCATATATAGAATCTAGATCTCAGGGTGGCCAGAGACAGTTCATATATAGAATCTAGATCTCAGGGTGGCCAGAGACAGTTCATATATAGAATCTAGATCTCGGTAGACTCTATCCTCTCCAGGCGAGTGGAGGCGGGCCAGGGCGGGGCCAGCTGATTGAGAGAGGGCGGGTTCTGGTCCTCTGCCCCGGGAGGAAGAGGTGGAGGAGACAGAGACAGGGACAAAGACAGGGTGGGTAAGGGCGTAGAGGGCGCCGGCAGAGGGATGGGGGCCAGGGCCAGGCTCAGGGCAGGAGGAGTGGCGGGGAGCGGGGGGGTGGTGGTGGAGGAGGAGGCTGACGTGACCTTCCCCCCTAGCTGGCCCACACGGAGCTCCAGCGCCTGGTTCTTCTGGAGGGTCTCCACGTAGCTGAGCTGCAGCTGGGCCTGGTACTTCAGCACGCGCTCCTTCTCGTCCATCCACGTGTGCCGCTCCTTGTTGAAGTTGAGAGCCTGGCGTTCACGCTGCTGCCTCTCCAGACGCAGCTCACCCTGCAGGCGCTCCAGCTGCCTGCGCAGGTCCCCCGCCTCCTCCCAGTGCGCCTCCTGGCGCAGGTGAGCCTCTTGGCGCAGGTGGGCCTCCTGGCGCTGCTGGACCTTGGCTTCGTCGCTCTGCATGCTCAGCATGGTGTCTGGAGGGGGGACGGGTGGAGGAGGCAGGGCGGGGTAGGAGAAGGCTGAGGCCTCGGGGGGGCTGTGGGGGGAGGGAAGCCCCCCTCTGGTCCTGGGTGCTCCTCCTCTGCTCCCTACTGCACCTCCTCCTCCACTGCCGGCCTCCAAAGCCCCACCTCCTCCTCCTGCAGCTCCTCCAGTCACGCTGAGCTCCCCCAGGGCTCTCTTCAGGCCCACCACCTCGGCCTCAAAGACGCCCAGCTTGTCTCTCAACAGAGACACCTGCAGACACACAGGACCGGGAAAGGGTTGACAGGGTTGAAATATATGCCCGTCGTATGCTTCCATGTACTTTCTGTTTCTCGAAATATAAACAGACTTCATGTCTTTTACCTCAATGAGAGTCTTCTGCAGTTCTCCCTCACAGCGCTCCAGTTCCAGAGTCTTGGTGCTGTAAGAGTCTTTGAGTCCCAGCATGGCCTCCTCCCGCTCCCTCAGCTGGGCATTGAGCTCCTTGAGCTGGCCCCTGAGGGCCACCATCTCCCCTGCACGCTGGGTGACCTCCGCCTGGCTCTCTCTCAGCTGCTGCTTCAGCAGGGAGATCTCACCCACTTTCTGACACACCTAGAACCAGCCAAAGCATTACATTATTGTACCCTGTGATCAACTAACCCTAACCCTAACCATAACCCTAAGCCTAACCCATCTAGAACCAGCCAGAGCATTACATCACTGTACCCTGTGATCAACTAACCCTAACCCTAACCCTAAGCCTAACCCGCCTAGACCCAGCCAGAGCATTACATTACTGTACCCTGTGATCAACTAACCCTAACCCTAACCCTAAGCCTAACCCGCCTAGACCCAGCCAGAGCATTACATTACTGTACCCTGTGATCAACTAACCCTAACCCTAACCCTAACCCTAAGCCTAACCCGCCTAGAACCAGCCAGAGCATTACATTACTGTACCCTGTGATCAACTAACCCTAAGCCTAACCCTAACCCTAAGCCTAACCCGCCTAGAACCAGCCAGAGCATTACATTACTGTACCCTGTGATCAACTAACCCTAACCCTAACCCTAAGCCTAACCCGCCTAGACCCAGCCAGAGCATTACATTACTGTACCCTGTGATCAACTAACCCTAACCCTAACCCTAACCCTAAGCCTAACCCGCCTAGAACCAGCCAGAGCATTACATTACTGTACACTATGATCAAACTAACCCTAAGCCTAACCCACTTTCTAGCACACCTGGAACCAGCTGAAACACAATCTTACTGTAGGCCTACACTGGGATAGCTATTTCAATAGACAAAACAAAATACGTTTATTGGGTAAATATTTTTCATAGTACTTTTTTTTTTCAATATGGTTTTCAAGATTTATGGAGTCATTTATTGGCCTGATCTTTGTCTTTAATTCATGTCAGCTACTCTCAGTTGTGCATCTGTTTTTTTTGCGACATACCCCAGGTGTAAAACGGAATGTAACCTTTCCCACACATGACTTTCCCAAAATTCCATGCACACCTGATTGTGTCTGACGACACACCTGTAGGGACTGTAATAAACACTGATGATACAATTCATCCCTCTCACCTCCCACTTAGTCTCTTCCAGGCGTGGCAGGATGTCGGCCTGCTCCTTTCTGTAGTCCAGGCACTTCCTCTCCAGCTCCTCCCTCTGGGCCAGCAGCGCCGCCATCTCCTCCTGCAGACGTCGCTT
>JAPMUY010007461.1:527500-532500 GCA_026901105.3 Galaxias olidus | reverse complement strand
GTGTGGAGGTGGAGGTGCTCACGGTGCTGGCAGTGATCCCACTGGAAACACTGCCCATCCCCTGGGGGGCGCCGACCCCCTGCCTCACTCCGCCCCCCGCCCTCCACACGGCACGCCACAACGGGCAGGAGGGGGGCAGTGAAGGGCCACACACACTGTGGAGAGAAAACACAGAGAGAGAGAGAGAGAGAGAGAGAGAGAGAGAGAGAGAGAGAGAGAGAGAGAGAGAGAGAGAGAGTAAAGTGAGGAAAGCACGGGAGAAATAAATAGGAGTTTTGCAAACAGACATATTCTGAACATGTACATGCTCCTCATTTCATAAATTAATTGTATGTTTCTTTTTTTCTACCGCTTCTCATAGGGATTGTATACTCCAATCCACATAAAGGGATACAAAGCTATATAGATGTACTTAGAGTTCCCCCAGCAGGTACTATACCTCTTTCCTTGTAATAGAACAATTCTCAGTTAATTCCCTTGAGTTGCGATCTGCTAACGCATCCAACCTATTCACACAAATAATCTAATATCCTACTGTATACCAACATATCAATCGTGCCTTTTTGAATACCTTAAACTGTATCTGTAACAGCCAAACCCTACTTATTCAGCGTAACCCACATGTAGATACTGGACTGAAGATGAACTCTAGTTTATTTCCAGCTAGTTCTGCCCTATTACCACAAGATGGCGCCAGAAGGCCAGTATGTAAATGTCGGGGAATAACCACACAGGCACTAGGACTCCCCCGACAACATGTTTCAGCCAGACTCTTCCCCCTGCGGGATTTCCTCCTGTGTGAGCCCGCGGCAGTAGTGATGGGAAGATCGGTTCATTTTAGTGACTTGGTTCTTTAACTGTCGTTCAGTAAAATGAAATACTCTTTTTTCGAGTCCTTTCGTTCAGGGTTAGGGTCTGTTTCCTGTACTAACTATGCTGAACGAAATTAACGAATGACTCGAACTGTTGTTGCGCATGCGCGACCAAAATGAACGAATCACTCTCTGAGACTACTCATTGGTCCCGAGTCATTTTAAAGATTCGTTCAAAATGAACGAATCGTTCATGAACGACACATCACTACGCAGGCACGGAGAGAGACAGCCATTACACAATCACAAAACCCAGTCAGCTTCGCGCTCTCAGTTTACCGGACATGCGAGGAGTTAATGGAGCTACACTTTCTGCCTCACTACTAATCTGTATAACCTCCGTCCAGATGACGCGTATTATGGTGTATGGTACCCTGAAGACAGGTCAGCCAAACTACTTCAGGATGGTGGATACGTCAAACGGCGAAGCTAAGTTCCTTGGAACAGCACGGACTGTTGAGAAATACCCGTTGGTGATCGCCGGAAAGCACAGCATTCCTTTTCTCCTCAACATACCCGGGGAAGGGCAGCGAGTCCGAGGAGAGCTCTATGAGGTGGATGATAAAATGCTATCCTTCCTGGATGATTTCGAGAGCTGTCCGACCATGTACCAACGTACGCCTTTCAAACTGGAGCTTGACAAGGGGGTCACAGATGAGAGCATCACGGAAGCGTTCGTCTACAGTACCACCACCTATGAGCCTGACTGGCCCAAACTGACAACCTATGAGAATTATGATGCATACGGGGACCACGGGCTAGTTTATGTAGGCCGGGAGAACAGGACAGACACTGAAGACTGATGAAGGCCACAGAAAGATGGCTGCTATTGAGGTTGTGTGGGCCTGAAACCAACGAAAGCATAAATGAGCGAGTGCGTGATAGAGAGAAACACAGGGAAAGGGGGAGAGTGGGAAAGAGATCAGGTTTTACATTTATGACAGTTCCAATAACCTCTCATTCCACTCTTTAAAATTGTATTTAATTCCAATTTATTCGGAAACAGAAGAAAACAGAAACGTAGTTGTAGACGGATCCCTCAATATTTTGTAGAACATTTCTGACATGACTGACATTTATGACACTGTAGTGTGTAACCTAAACAAATATTTCCCAGCGTAGGTTCGATTATCTCAAGTCTAATGTAGCGCTTTCACACTTGTAGTTCGTTTGCTTTGTTCCGATTTTGAGAATAATATTGCGGAACAAAGATTGTAAACAAACGCCACGCGCAAGCAAACTGTAGGGCCAGTTTGTATTTAACGGTTTTTTCTTGGAATAGTTTCCCCACAAAGTATACAATCAGACACTAAAAAAGTGTGTTTGTGTGTGTTTTCCAGCATTTAACAGATCTGATCGTCTGCCCAAATATCAACTAAGCATTGTACCTCATCGTTCCTCCACGTTGATCCACGACTTATTATTATTTGTATTATTATTATTATTAGGCTATATTGCTGTAAGCTATATTACCGCAACTTTGACACAAGGCTATAATAACATCCTATCGCTCCAAACCCGAGTGCGATTGCTGTGTTCACATATACCCAAACGAACCGATCTCGTCGGGAAACGCTCCAGGTTCCGGAACAACAGCTCCAAACGAGCCAAGTGTAAAAGCTCTTTACAGTTGCAATCACAAGCTAATAAATATTTGAAGCAGGACTTTGCAGGGGTTGTTTGTTGCTAATCATACTTGCATACAGTCTTTGACAAATTGTATAAGAACTCTGTAGGCCTGTTTTCAGGTCTAACTCGTAATCACAGTAATATCAGGAGTCAGGAAATTAAACTAATATTTAGGCTAATGTTGGTTGACATTCTTGGATTGCTAAAAATAGATTTAAGACACACCTTGAACTAGTTTAGCCAGACCAGCACCTTATAGTGTACCAATTAACATGTTGTAACCTAGTAGAAACTTTGTGTATATGTCCACAAGTGCTGTATGTTGTTCTTATCTTTCAATGATTGAAAAAAAATCTTACCTTAACAGTGTTTTGCTTTCTGCTTCTTACTTTCACCTGTCGCAATATTTCTTCTGCCCTCCAAAGCACTGGACACAAAACTGCATAAACATATTTTACAAGACTATCCTAATTCTTATATCAACACATCCATTATCTCATCAAATGATATAAGAATTAAATTTACATTGTATTAAAATTGACTGCTAGCCACACAGTAGCTCTGGTGAATTGATATTCAATCAAAACACTTTACCAGAGGAACAGGGACGTTTAGCTTACTGTGTTGGGGAAGCTACTTTGAAAGCATAGCTTTGCAAGCTACCAGCAACACTGGAAGTAGTTGAACTGCAGCAAAGCTACCCTAGTGAGAAATCTAGCTTGGTTAATTAAAGCTACTTGGAAAAAGCAGTCCAAAACGCTTCTTAAAAAAAATATCAAATTGACTATGTACATTACAATATAATACCCAAAAAGTCATATGACAGCACATGCTATAGTTTCTTCAAGAAACCAGAGTTCAGGAGTATTGCACTCAGTAGCTACTACAACAGTATGCAACAATTGCACTGAACCTTTGTTAATAGATAGGAATAATCAACACATGACTAATTGACGCCTAATATATTAAAGTTTAGATCTACAAAGTCAGATTCAAATCATTAAAAACTATAGCCCAATATTTATCACAGGTGAGCTGACAATCCAGCTTTGTGGCACACATCTGAATAAACCTGTCCAAAACGCTGAACTCACTATCAGACTAAGATGCTACGTTAACTCACTATTGGAGACTAAGATGCTACGTTAACTCACTATTGAAGACTAAGATGCTATGTGAACTCACTATTGAAGACTAAGATGCATTGTGAACTCACTATTGAAGACTAAGATGCTATGTGAACTCACTATTGAAGACTAAGATGCTATGTGAACTCACTATTGGAGACTAAGATGCTATGTGAACTCACTATCAGACTGAGCTGCTCTGTGAACTCACTATTGAAGACTAAGATGCTATGTGAACTCACTATTGAAGACTAAGATGCTATGTGAACTCACTATTGGAGACTAAGATGCTATGTGAACTCACTATTGGAGACTAAGATGCTATGTGAACTCACTATCAGACTGAGCTGCTATGTGAACTCACTATTGGAGACTAAGATGCTATGTGAACTCACTATTGGAGACTAAGATGCTATGTGAACTCACTATTGGAGACTAAGATGCTATGTGAACTCACTATCAGACTGAGCTGCTATGTGAACTCACTATTGGAGACTAAGATGCTATGTGAACTCACTATTGGAGACTAAGATGCTATGTGAACTCACTATTGGAGACTAAGATGCTATGTGAACTCACTATCAGACTGAGCTGCTATGTGAACTCACTATTGGAGACTAAGATGCTATGTGAACTCACTATTGAAGACTAAGATGCTATGTGAACTCACTATTGAAGATTGAGGTGAGACAGACCACCCAGACGTGGCTGACATGATGTTGGCCCGGTTGACCACAGGTGCTACGTGAACTCACTATCAGACTGAGCTGCTATGTGAATTCACTATTGTGCAAAACCCTGGGCATTATCAGTGGACAGGATAAACTTTAGTTTTATTGTGTTTGTGGATTACGTTGGTGTTTTAGTATAGGCTTTGTTGTATAAAAGGGTATCTACTTTTTAACACTACACATACCATAGCCACTACTTTGCTCCTATAATAAAGTTGAAGACGTCATTGCACTGCTAAGGCAGGGAGGAGAAACTAAAATGTTATAACAGTACAGGTGTTCTGATGGCCCCGCCCTACGCCACACAGTGAATGGCCTTTAAAATGTCACCAGAACCAGTGGGAAAAAGCCCAGGGCTCCCCTGTCCCCTCTTCACGACAACGCAACAATGGACAGAGACATAGATTGATAAACATTTAGTAGTATCTGACTACAACTAAAACAGTAAAAGGAAAAAAAATATATTGAACCATTTGACCAACTTGAGCACTGGTCTAAACAATTTGTAGTTTCAGTTTTCTAACTACACAGAAAGTGTCCAAAAGGTAAAGGCAAAAAGGTAACTACTTGAATCCCTTGGCAAATATTACTAGTTAATTACATGTAGCTCACTACTCCCAACACTGGTTACTATAGAGACA
>JAPMUY010007461.1:522500-525000 GCA_026901105.3 Galaxias olidus | reverse complement strand
CACACACACACACACACATTCAAGTAGTTATTTTCCTGTGTGTTGCCAAAAGGTAACACAATATCTCAATCCACCTGCTGAGGAACAATGACATCATTATCTTTTAGCCAATAGCATTAGGAGTAGAAACATTGACCAAAAAGACTTACAGGACTACAAAGGCCAATGTGCATGCTTCACAGAGAATATTACAGGAGTACAAGCAATAAAGATATCTCACAGCTATTGTTATCTTCCATTGTCCTGAACCACACCCTTAGGGTGCTATTATCAAGACATTTGCCTTTGCTGAAATCTGAACCACAGCTTAAAATCACGACATTAGTGTTGACTTGGGGAGGGGGAGTCTTACAATAAAAATAGAAAATATACCGTGCAGTGGACAAACAGCAACCCTTTGTGTTGGGTCTCTTGTCCATGTCTCAGTCTTGGACGTGGTTGCTTAATCATCACGCATAAATCGCTTATAAATCACTACAGGTTTTGGTTGATGTTTTAGAAGTTTTAAAATGAAGAAGTGTACAGACAATGACCGGTTTAAACTTCTGACAGGTTCTAATGTTAGGGTTGTTGTTGAGCGAGGTGCTCTTTCCAAAATTGCGTTTGATAGTGTAGTAGCTTCTGCAGGCCGTCAGGGGTCGCTGTGTTGATGTTGGCTGAGCCGTGGCACGTGCCTACACTCCCCCCTTTCTCTCTGCTGTGTGCCACACTTACACACTTCTAGGCATTACATCATCTCGGCTCCATGCTTCCTACAGTACGCACACGCACGCAAGCACTATTTGTCTTTCACAAACACACACGCGCGCACACTCACAGAGAGAAGACGCTCTCTGACATGTAGGCTCTCACGCTCTCTCCTGCACGCCTCCTTTTATTTCTCACACTAGGCTACACTTTATATGCCCTGTTTTGCAGCACGTACACAATAAAAAGCGTTATAGGCTAGGTCTTTAAGATTACCAAACAATATGTTTACATGTGTGAGGAAATGAATATCTTACAATCTCGCTCTCACGGTTCTGCAGCGGTTAAAAATTACCACTGCTTCGACTCAGCAAAAGTGTAGGCTACACATTTGTAGCTAACAACTTGGGGAATGATGTGTGAACACACCGTCCAAAAAAAATGGCCCTACTGCTAACTATATTGACTTGCTTTACACACACAAACACAGCCAGGCCTGTATTCCGAAAGGGGAGGGGGGGGGGGGGGGGCACACACACACACACACACATGCGAGTCAATTATCACTATTTAGATTTACTCTGGCCTTCCTGTCCAGACTACATTTTTAATCTGCTGCACTATAATTCATTGAATCCCATTCGCCTCGTATTAAAGAGCCTGCACAGGCCAACACCGTCAGTCTAATGTAGCAAGGCCTGTTTTTATTTAGGATGCTTCCACATCTGGTTATACGGGCCTACACGGACAGTCCATCTTATTGCCGAATCGTCATGTCACCCAAAATCACAAATACCCCTGATGTTATGTCAGTGCTCCTATCGGAATTGTATCCGTTTTATTGTATGCAGCCGCCACGACTATACCCTCCGTAGAACGGTATTATTGTGTACCGCACAGATGTGCACGCAGCGGCAGAGACTGCCAGCTGATGCGGCGAGGCAGCTGAATCACAATGGAGAACATCTGAAACCTAAAATAACGCCACGGAGAAAGATACGTAATCGATATGGGTTAATTTGTCAGTTAACATGATCGTGTCTTTAATCCAGAAATTACATAATGCAATTGTGGGTCACGCAAGTAAAGAACACGAGATGTTCAACTCGCAGTGACCATGAATGAAGGAGATATAGGATTGGAAAAAGAATGAGCACCGTTACAACCGCGCGCAGAACCGAATTTACCCCCCGACCCCCCTTACCGTTTTCATCAACACCGTCTTTACTTTCACTCCAATGAGCAATATTAGCAAACACGGCACCCCTCTATCTCTTCACTGTGCTTCTATCTCTCAAACTCTCAGTCATGGTAGACTATTTGAATTGCAAAACCCCTGCCGGTGCATGCAACAACATGTAAAAGGAGGCATTGGATGTGGGATTGGCAATGCGGTTGAATGGCGATAAATATAGAAAACGCAGGTGTACGCGCCGCGCTGCGTGGCCTACTAGGTGCGCGTATTTCTCTATGGAAATGAGGAGCTCTGTGCTCCATCACCTCACAGCAGCCAACAGTTTCGCACTTACTATTAGCTCCAGCAGCAGCCCTTGTCAACACCGAATGAAGACGAAAAAATGTCGACCCAAAACCTCCCGGATCGCTGTCAGGTTCCTGTTCTGCTCGGAGGGTCGCGGTATGCTGGTTGTATTGGCGGTGCGTGAGTCTGCGTGTAGCCCCAGATGCAGAAGGCAGCATCCGCTTTACCCAGTGGCAAAGATCGGGTGATGGAGGCGGGCAGCAGCAGAGAGGAGGATGCGTGCATCAGCTGTGTCACACACCCACCTCTGCCCCGCCCCTTTTTGGTGGACCA
>JAPMUY010007461.1:497500-520000 GCA_026901105.3 Galaxias olidus | reverse complement strand
TGACAAGAACAAGTGGTGAGGCAGCTGTGAGAGAGAAACACAGGAGAAAAAAAGAGAGTGACAAAGAGAGATGGACACAATTCAATGGTCAAAGTACTGCTGATTATGATGAACAGAACAAAAAGCCAAAACCATAACAGAAACAATGTATGTGTTAAGTAACCATAGAAGGGATACCTGCTTGGCCTTCTGTACTGCAGCCAAGCTATGAAAGAAAGCAGGTAGCCTAACACTTTAGTAAGCTTGGGTGTTCAACATTTCCACAGAAAGGACAATCAAGGTTTGCTCATTTCCCCCCGTATTGTCTGGTCTTCTTCCTCAAACCAGAAACAAAATAATTAGAAACCCCGTTATCATGACGCAGATAAAGGGACATTGATCTGCCGATACGAGAAGCTTGCCGTGTTGCCCAAGACACTGAGCTATGTTATAGAAGGAGGCCAGATTCACACTGCACAGGGCTACATAAGGCTCTGTCCCTGTCTAGATGGAGGCCATATTCACACTGCACAGGGCTACATAAGGCTCTGTCCCTGTCTAGATGGAGGCCATATTCACACTGCACAGGGCTACATAAGGCTCTGTCCCTGTCTAGATGGAGGCCATATTCACACTGCACAGGGCTACATAAGGCTCTGTCCCTGTCTAGATGGAGGGCATATTCACACTGCACAGGGCTACATAAGGCTCTGTCCCTGTCTAGATGGAGGGCATATTCACACTGCACAGGGTTACATAAGGCTCTGTCCCTGTCTAGATGGAGGGCATATTCACACTGCACAGGGCTACATAAGGCTCTGTCCCTGTCTAGATGGAGCTCATATTCATAGTGCACAGGGCTACATAAGGCTTGGTTCCTGGCCATATTCATAGTGCACAGGGCTACGTAAGGTTTGGTTCCTGTCTAGATGAGGCCATATTCATAGTGCACAAGGCTACATAAGGCTCGATCCCTTGTCATATTCATAGTACACAGGGCTACATAAGGCTTGGTTCCTGGCCATATTCATTCTGCACAGGGCTACATAAGGCTTGGTTCCTGTCCAGATGAGGCCATATTCACTGCACAAGGCTACATAAGGCTTGGTTCCTGTCCATATTCATAGTACACAGGGCTACATAAGGCTCGACCCTTGTCTAGATGGAGGCTACATAAGGCTCGTTTCTTGTCCATATTCATACTTCACAGGGGTACATAATAATAATAATAATAATTATTATTATTATTATTATCATCATCATCATCATCGTCATCCGCTTTTTCCGGGGTCGGGTCGCGGAGGTAGCAGTTCAAGCAGGGCATCCCAAACTTCCCTTTCCCGGGCCACATTAACCAGCTCTGACTGGGGGATTCCAAGGCGTTCCCAGGCCAGTGTGGAGATATAATCCCTCCACCTGGTCCTAGGTCCGCCCCGCGGCCTCCGCCCAGCTGGACGTGCCTGGAACACCTCCCTAGGGAGGCGGCCAGGTGGCATCCTTACTAGATGCCCGAACCACCTCAACTGGCTCCTTTCTACGCAAAGAAGCCGCGGCTCTACTCCGAGTCCCTCATGAATGGCTGAACTTCTCACCCTATCCCTAAGGGAGATGCCAGCCACCCTCCGGAGGAAACTCATTTCCGCCGCTTGTATCCGCGATCTCGTTCTTTCGGTCTTAATATTATTATTATTATTATTATTATTATTATTATTATTAATGATTCATTTTATTTAGTTTTTAGCGCTTTTCTCAAGACTCAATGCGCTTTACACAAATTGGTCGCCAATTAATTACACAGAACTAACAACGAATGGACCGACAGCTATCAAACACAACACTCAGTCTGAGTGAAAACCATGGCAGCCAATTTGCGCCAGACTTGCTCAGCCAACATATTGCGATGGACTTGCTCACACATAGGACACACAGACTGACTCCAGGTGAATTGGCAGTGACAGTGAGGATTAAGCGTATGAGGAAAAAACTACAACCGTGACAGTAACAAAAATGAGCACAAATAAGGGAAACTGGAATGAAAAAAATTCCAAATTGTTTTACTGAATAAATATTTTTGACAAAAGCAAACATTCAACAGTACATCAGGTAAATTAAATAAAAAACATTTCAGGGCCAGACATCAGGTATCAAGTGTAATGCATGGGGTTAGAAATAGATAATTAAACACTCGTCTTCTGACATGCGTTAGAGCTGTGACACAATGGTCAGCACCACCTAAGTCAACACAGAGCTATGGCACTATGCTCAGAGTCTACATAGAGCTATGGCACTATGCTATGAGTCTACATAGAGCTATGGCACTATGCTATGAGTCTACGTAGAGCTATGGTACTATGCTATGAGTCTACACAGAGCTATGGCACTATGCTCAGAGTCTACATAGAGCTATGGCACTATGCTATGAGTCTACACAGAGCTATGGCACTATGCTCAGAGTCTACATAGAGCTATGGCACTATGCTATGAGTCTACATAGAGCTATGGCACTATGCTATGAGTCTACATAGAGCTATGGCACTATGCTCAGAGTCTACATAGAGCTATGGCACTATGCTATGAGTCTACATAGAGCTATGGCACTATGCTATGAGTCTACATAGAGCTATGGCACTATGCTATGAGTCTACGTAGAGCTATGGTACTATGGTCAGAGTCTACATAGAGCTATGGCACTATGCTATGAGTCTACATAGAGCTATGGCACTATGCTATGAGTCTACATAGAGCTATGGTACTATGCTCAGAGTCTACATAGAGCTATGGCACTATGCTATGAGTCTACATAGAGCTATGGCACTATGCTATGAGTCTACGTAGAGCTATGGCACTATGCTATGAGTCTACGTAGAGCTATGGCACTATGCTATGAGTCTACGTAGAGCTATGGCACTATGCTATGAGTCTACGTAGAGCTATGGCACTATGCTATGAGTCTACATAGAGCTATGGCACTATGCTATGAGTCTACGTAGAGCTATGGTACTATGGTCAGAGTCTACATGGAACACTACACTGCTTACTCACTTCCTTGGTAGCTTGACTCAAATGGTGCTAACCATGCATGACCAACGTAGGTCTAATCTATCCTTACAGAAAGAGCTCCAAAGGCTGTATCATTTTTAAAAAGCAGGTTGAGGTCCTATGCTTGTCGTCCTGGTTTGTGTCCTTGCTCAGCAGAGGAAAAACTCAAGACTGTAATAAATAAATTGCTGACTACACTCCATATTTTCTTTTACGGTTTTAGCTACTGAATAATGTGAACATTAGTTTACCTTCAGATATAAAAATGGAATGCTTTGAGCTGACCTGACTGCCTGTTTTGAATAGCAAAGTATCATGGACCCCAGAGTCTGCAGCCACTTCAAAAAACATTGCACATTGAACGGCCATCGGCCTTGAGGACCTGAAAGACTTGAGATTATTTTACAGTTTATACGGTTTGACCACATTGATATGTGCAACCCTTCAGAAACAAAATCATGATCACATTCAAGGTTAAAAAGGTTTGAAATCTACGATATTAGTTTTCCTGGGCAAAAGTGATGCTGAGTTTACACAGAACCATACCATAGAACATTCAGACGGACAGAGGTACTGATTAAAAGAAAACATTACATTACAAATATATTAGTGTATCAAATACACACACAGCTATGTCTAAATCATCTTTTTGTTTTTTTACTTTCCCTGCAATAGAATGGCAAAGAGCCGGAATCATATTCTTCTTCATGATTGATTTCAACATGCTTAACAGTGATGTTGAAGTGACAATGGTTCTACTTCAGAGATGGAGGACAAACAGCAGGGCGTTTCAGAGTGCATCCACTTAGAAGTTACACTGATTCCATTCTACTCCTTTTGAAGCTGAGTAAAGGGTTAAAATAGCAAGATGGTGCCAGAGGATAAGACAGGCAACGCTTAAGTGATGAAAACAGAAAAGGAAGAAGAATATGTAAAATAGAAGAAATGCATGCAAATCTTTGTGTAAGTGCTGAACGTCCTACAATCTCTGCATGTGATTTGAGAAATGCAAATCCAACTGTTCCACGTAATACATATATCTACACAACACCTGCTCTTTGGTTTGACACCATCACCCCGTAGCTGCTCTCTTTAAAAGTCAGCATTATTTTGAGTTAATGGGCAAATATGTCTGGCCACGTAGCTGCTCTCTTTAAAAGTCAACATTATTTTGAGTTAATGGGCAAATATGTCTGGTATCTATGATGTGGTTTAAGTGCAGCAAACATAAAGGATAAACTGTAGTTTTGCTCTGGTCTTTGCCTCCTGATTGGCCTGTGTTGCTATCACCAATCAGTTTCCTTTCTGCATTGGTGAGTCCGGGAAACACATTGAAACAGTAAGGAGGAAATGCAATCTTTCAAATCAGCCAATAAGCATCCTTGAAGCTATACTTCGTATGCAGTCATTGTGGGATATTTCCTGTTGACCAATCAGAGACGTCAGCTCTTGGGGTGACTCAAACATAACCAGCACTGCTGTGGAAACCCAAACCCATCTACTATCAGTGTAATAACATGTTAGTAAGATACTCAATATCAACTACTGCAGGCTTTGAGAGCCAGACATTCACACTTTGAACTGCTAGCAACTGAATATGCTGTCACTATAATGCATCAAGATTCATTCATTCATTCATTCTTTCTTTCTTTCTTTCTTATAATCAGTTGAACGCCTGTCATTCACTAAGAATCCCGTTCTTTAACTTTGATAGAATTCTTGTGGTTTTAGGTAACTACTACTAAGATTCATTTCCTACACACACCGCAGATGCAGTGAGTGTAAAATCAAAAAGTGCTTAATATTGCAAAGCAGCATCACTAGCCTCCTCAACCTTTCAGTCTAATGATGACATAACCGTCTGTCCAGAGCAGCTAGCTGTCCCTGAACCCTTTTCATTTCAGTTCAACACAAACATCTGCATCCCAACATCCGTCCAATAAGAGCCTTACATGTTCCCTCAGACAAGTTTTCCCTACTACCAGTTCCAGCCCAGTCTAACCAGTCTACCCAGTCTAGGAGAACACCACCCCCGAGTCTTCCTTGGGCCTCCGGGGGGTGAGCAGCTCAGTGTCCTCGTCCCCTCCTTCCTCTTCCTCCTCTCCCGCCTGCTCCTCGCCTCCCCAGTCCTCCTCCTCCTCCTGTCCGGCTGTAAAGTCGCCCGTCTGCGGTACGAGCTGCTGCAGGTTTCTGATGTTGACCCCGGCCGCCAGGCAGGAGAAGAGCAGACCCAGCAGGGCGATGTAGAAGCTCTCCCCAGGGTAAGGGTGCAGGCCTGCTGCCTTGGCTCCTAAAGCAGGGCCTGGTGCTGGGCTGGAGGGGCTGGTGCTCAGGCCAGGCCAGCCCCACAGCTTCCCACGCTGAAGGTTTCGGTAGATGACCACCTGACAGGCTCCACACACCCCCAGGATGGACAGACTGAGAATCACTGAGGAAGAGAAGGAGGGGAGAGGGCTGATGCTCATTAAACTGTGCATTTCATTTATGATTTCTGATTTCAGACGGCTGTTTATATTCATGTGTGAGGAACAATGGCTTTTACACAAAATAACCTTGAGAGGGAAAAAAAGGCGATTGTACCAATAGTTTAAGGAGTGGTATGCCAGTCACAGACACACTATGCATTCAAAGTGTTAGAGGTATTATTGACCCTTAAGGCCTGAAGGAAAGGAGGATGCCAGAGGTTTTAAAAAGCTATTATCTACAAACACAACATGTGCCATCCCACAGCTCTACTGTCCAGTGAATATAGGAGAGTATCAAAGACAGAAAGTAGAGACAGCAGAAAGAAAGAAAAAAGCACAGAACAAAAGGAGAAACCAAAAGAGAAAGAGACTAGAAGGTTAAAATCCAATGATAACATAACCAGTTGTCAATAAAAGAGAAATGAGCGAGATAAAGAGAAAGCGAGACTATGAGAACAGAGAGAGAGAGAGAGAGAGAGAGAGAGAGAGAGAGAGAGAGAGAACTGGAGGGAGACAGGGGACTGGAGAGGACAGATAGAGAGAGAGAGAGAGAGAGAGAAAGAGAGGAGGGACTAGGAGAGGACAGAGATAGAGCTAGAGAGAGAGAGAGAGAGAGAGAGAGGAGGGACTAGGAGAGGACAGAGATAGAGAGAGAGAGAGAGCTAGAGAGAGAGAGAGAGAGAGAGAGAGAGGAGGGACTAGGAGAGGACAGATATATAGAGAGAGAGAGCTAGAGAGAGAGAGGAGGGACTGCTGCACCTGTGGCAACGTAGAGGGAGCTGACCAGGCGAGGGTGGTCCAGGCTGCTCCCCAGGAAGTCCAGTAAGAAAGCAGAGCTGGAGAACAGGACAGCGCCGTAGCACACCGCTGCCAGAGTGTACAGCAGCCACATCCCCCAGCCGTTAACCCCGCCCAGCGGGCCTGCACAACACACGCAAACAAACACACCTTTTTGGGGGCACAGTCACCGACTTAAACCAGAAACTCTCCAGTCTACTCCCATTTCAGCGACACCACATTGAAAGTAAAGTACTAAACTGCACATCCACTTTCAACGGTCTTATAACAATGTCATTAAACACTTTGTCAACATATACATTGACAACTGACAGACTCTTGAAAACATATCCTGATAAAAGAGCATAATGTTTTATTGAATATAGTAAGTACAATAAGATGTGCATTTCTCAACAGTGTTGCTTCTCTACAAGTCCTTACCTGTATCAGTGAGGTTCTGGGAGGCATGTAGAGTGAAGGCCACACCATAGATGAGCTTTTTACCGGCAGGGTCGCTGCTGTTGCTAACTTGGATCCAGTTAGGGTCGGCAATGGAGGTGCAGAGGGAGACCAGCGTGAAACACTGGCACACAGCAGCGGGAGACATACTTAGTGGCATGGCTGCTGGAGTGTAAGAGAGAAGAAGAAAACATTTGAAAGAAGCAAGAACATTAAGCTGTTTGTTTCTAGTAACTCTAGCAACTTCATTTGCCACAGACTTGGTGAAGACAAAGGACTTTGTTTTCTGGCCATGTGACCTAGTTGCTTAGTCTTGTATGCTGTATACAACGTGTAATTACAACGTGTGTAATGTATAAACAACGCTGGCAACTTGTTTGGGGTTACAGTGTACAGCCAGTAACCGGTACATGTCATTGAGCAAGACACGGGTATCCACCTAAGCATTGATTAGATATAATTAGATGTCATGTGTCTGACAGGAGGCGTAAGCGAAAAGATAAACTGCAATCCCCTCGTGTCAGCTGTAACTGTGATAAAAAAAATCGACAACAAAAGAGTACTGTTACTTATCAAGCATAAAACTCCAAACGTAGCATTGCCGAATGTCTATCCTGAATTTGTCAAGACAGGAACCTGTTATAAAACTAACGGGATAACGTTTGAAACACAACACAACTATTTCCTTTCTTTTAAGTCTTTCAAACAAGCAGGTCACTAACGTTAGATAGCCAGTCGCACATTGACATTTGCTTAGCTTCTCAATAGCTGACAACCTGCGTCTCTCTTTTGGACTTCTGCTAGCATAATGCTCCAAGTGTTACTGTAGCTAGCGGCTCTTCCCCTCGCTTGATTGTTGGCTAACCAATCGAAGTTAACATTACTTACCAAAACCATATAATCCGAATATTGCGCAAAGAAATCTCTATTTCTTTAGTTCCACATATATGCTGAACGGTTCTGTGCAGATTAATCTGCTCTGAGCCAACGTGCAATAGCCAATTTAAACTAAAAATAAATCATATTTATTATGGTAAGCATACCTATCTCTCACATCCCTGGCTAACGTTGGATCCTCTTCGTACATTGTGTAGTCTTCCGGCAGGACCGGAAATTGTCAACACGAGAGTAACGACCAACGACAGGCGTAAAATTAAAGCGCCACTGATGGGACAAACGGCGTTCTCATATAACCCTCGACCGTATGTCAGACTTTTTGATTGAATTAACTGTCACACGAACAAAACTCAAATGCATAAAATAAGTGAATACTTAGGCGTGATTCCGAGATGCACACTGAACTTTATTTTATTCACATTTGTTTATTCGAATAGGACACCAAATATATACATATTATAGTTATTACGCTGCTGGTACAAGTGCACCGCAAATGTTGCCATTGTTTATTTTGGTAATTACTATTTGTTAAGGGATGAAGCTATTGTATAAGTGTAGCAAAAAGTGTACCAGTCTAGTCTAAGTAAACCTTGCAAGACCAAAGTGTTTAAAGTATTCATGTAAATACTTCATTGGGATGAAATGGGAATATATCAGTCCTTTATGCTGTGTTGCATATCTCCGGTGTGAGGTTGATCAGAGAGTTGCTGGCCTGGGCTAGTTCAGCGATGGACACCCTGCCTCTCTGTCTAATGAACTGAGCCACAGCATTCAGCTCCTCAGGGGTGATGGAGATGAACTTCCCCCTGTCGTCAATCACTCCTTGAAGAAGGGATGAGAAGAAGAAGGGATGAAAAGGAGGGTTGAGAAAGAGGGATGAAGACATGAGGCAAGGGGAAAGGGAGAAAATAAGTGAGGAGGATTCCTAGTGGAATTAATCTTTAGATTTTTTTTTAATAAAATATAATCTTCTTTTTCAGCTACCTTTGACAGTTACAGTAATTTATCACCAATATAAATTACATGTGTTTCCATACAACAGTGAAAAACACCATCAGGATCGAGTTACTACACTTGTACAACAGTCCTTAAAGTTACTAGAGGTAGTTTATCTGTAGAAGGTGATTTTGGTGACCCCTAACGTTTGCTTGGTATAATTATTTTCCCTAACTGTCGCAAAGAAGACGCGCGGAATGCTTGTGGTCACTGCGTATCGCTAACACGATCAATGACTATAACCCAAGTTTGGGCGTCTCTTCCTGATTTTGTGATGCAATTTGTCACTGTTTTGCAGGAGATCGTACCCAGTGGCAGACAAAATGGGTGTTAAATATTGAGACTTCAAGAGGACTGATCTGAACCGCAATTTTCTAATTCTCCCAGACATTACAATGTGCTATCAGAAGAAATTTATTAATAATACGTTAATATAAAAAAGTTGCCTATAGTTGTTCTAAATTAGATAAGGAAATCTGTAATGCTTAAATGGCCGCTACTTCCCCATACTTATATTACAGTGACATACCTGTGAGGACACCATCAGCCAGGAGGTCTTGAAGTCTAGAAATGGCGTCCTACAAACATAGAGGTCAAGGGTCAGCTGTTAGCACAGATCCTGTACCACCAACAATACAGCTGCATGGATGTTGACAGGTCTGCATCAACTTGAAACCTAAACACACTCACTCACCTGAGTACGCATTCCAAAGTGTGAAGCTAGGTCCTCCAGAAGAACAACTTTTGAATCCTGTTGGAGGAAGAAATGCTGATAATGACTACATAGAAGTGTTCTTCACTAGAATAACTATCAGTTAAAAGGGATAATGACTACATGGTAGTGTTCTTCACTATAATAAGTATCAGTTAAAAGGGATAATGACTACATAGAAGTGTTCTTGACTATAATAACTATCAGTTAAATACGATAATGACTACACAGCAGTGTTCTTCACTGGAACAACTAAATGTGATAATGATAACTGGTCCATCCACTGATCAGCTCTTACCTGTATGTGTTGGATAAACTCCTGGAGAAGGTTCCTTGACTGAGACAGAAATAATAATGTTAATTATTGTCAAATAATCTTATACAACACATAATATTTGAACCAATAAAAAGACCATTGACGATCTTTACATTTTTCACACCAAGGACGCTGATGTGAAGTCCCTGATAAATTACCTCATCCTCAGTGAGCTCTTCAGCGACACCTTGGTCCTCAACGACGAAGGACTCTTTAAGGAGAAGGTACTCCTCTTCCTCCTTCTTCTCTTGCTCTAGCTTGGCCCTCCTCTGCTCCTCTTCCTAATAGAAAACATGTTGAGGAGGGATTACATTTGCTGGACAGAAAACAAGTCAAACAGGAACATTAAATATATGAGGCTCTTTAGGTAGCGGGTGAAAGGGAAGGAAAGCTTTAAGCCTTTTTAACAATATAATCACATTCCAGTGTGGAACCTTTATGAATCAAAATTGTCTGGTGCACTCAAATGTCCCTGTTGACAAAAGGCATTTTCATTCAATTGCATTAAGAAATGTTTTTATTAATAAAACAAAATGGTCCAAGTACTTCTCTCAAAAGCTTGCCATATATTTATTGTCAGAAACACAACACAACTAAATATGTGAAAGGGTATGCATTTACAAATGTCTTGCATGTACTTTTGTTAAAGAGTATGTTTTGTGTTGGTGTGGTGGTTACCTGTCTCTCCTCCATTTCTCTCTCCTTCTCATTCTCTTTGCGTCTCTCCTCCTCTCTTAGCTCCTGCAGCTTCTTTCTCTCCTCTCTTTCCTCAAGCTCGGCCTGAAAGACAACAGAAAACTGTTACAGGCCTAGTTCCAGGCAGAACAGAATGTTTTCTAGCAGATCTCACGATGCTAGACAGAACAAGAGGCAAGGCCACAAACCCTAACTCTGACGCTTCTTTCCCTGCAAGAACATTATTATAATCAGGACGTTTTATTACAAAATTTGAAAGGCACATGATAGAATAAGATGTCGGGTTTAACAGTTGCTGTCTGTTCTATGAATTGAAGTACCAACCATTACATTTAACAAGAGCATTACGGCCAAATCAAACCCAGCTGAGTGTAAGGATTGATTATAGACTGCTGTTACTGCTGTCCATCAATCCGACATGAATATAGAACGTATTACAATAGTATACTTTGAACTCTGACTGCTATTAAACCTATAGTGGTGGAAACTAGGCCGTTTGCGTTCATGTATCCTGGATCCTTCAACATAGTTGAATCCGCTTCAACTAAGTGATATTGGACAAACACACTAATTCCAGGTGGCCTTATTGATTCCTCATTTAATGAAACCATAACTTTGTAGAAATGCTCTGGTATCTGAGGAGAAAAATCCAAGTGAAATAACACAGAAGCACTAGTAAAGTGATTCACTAATGCTATCAGACCTCCAACTAAACCGCTCGTTCCAGTAACGTTAGCCAACTCTACTGGCCGACAGCATGGTATTGTTAAAGACAGGAGGGTCCCACCTCTCGCTGGGCACGCTTCGCCTGTTTCTCCTCCAGCTTCCTCTGCTTCTTGGCTCCCACTTTGCCTGCTGCCTGGAAGTCCTGCCCCTCCTCCTCGTCTTCTTGCTCCTGCTGTATCACTTCAGCCTCCAGTGGATTGTCTTCTAGACAGGGAGAACACATACACAGGATTGTCTTCTAGACAGGGAGAACACATACACAGGATTGTCTTCTAGACAGGGAGAACACATACACAGGATTGTCTTCTAGACAGGGAGAACACATACACAGGATTGTCTCCTAGACATGGAGAACACATACACAGGATTGTCTTCTAGACAGGGAGAACACAATTACAACAAATATTTTTACTGCTGCCTATCCAGTAAATTCAGTAATAGTTAGAACACAGTCTGCATCAGACAACTTTTATACATTTAAAACTAGATCGGGCCACTATGTGTACCTATAAGTTTGCGTTGCTTTGTGTATGTGCGTGAATACCATTGTCAGAGATATCTCTTTGAGCGCGTCTTTGGGCCATCACCCTGCTGTTGAGGTTTCTGCGACGACGCGGCATGCCCGCACCCCGGTCCTCCGCCACCTGCGGAGCACGCGCTTCCACCCTTGCTGCGACATCTTGGACCTGCTCCTGATCAGCTAGGAGATTGAACAGAAGGAAACATAACAAAATAAAAAAAAATAAGAAGGCGAGCAATACGATTTGAAAAACATCAAACGCACGAAATAGCGAGATCACACGCACCTCTAGCTACTGCTGAGTGTGTTTTTGCTTGTTTGTTGTCGCTGCTGCCATATGCTATCATTTACCGAATAGTTTTACAGGTGTACAGCAGCCTATCCTTAAACAAACGACGTAGGTATTTATCTACCTCTAACAGCTTTACTTGCATTTCCCAGAAGCGATACATAAACAAGTTAAAACATGCCATAGACTAGTATAGTCGAACAAAAGTGATACGTCGCTAGAAGGCCTCTCGTGACGGGAAAGATCCAACTCCGCATAAATTAACTCGTTATTACTGTTGAGCTAAACTAAATTCCACGAAAACTGCAAGGTGAGCAGTGACGTTAAATAATTACATATAAGGCATTCTATTTTGTAAGACACCATAGTGCTGCACACAATAAAAAGTGAAAAAAAGTACATTTGACATTCGCTAGCTGGGTTGAAATCATGTCTTCTGCCTAACGTTTGCAAGTAAGCCAGAAGTTACCTTCTTGAGTTTTTCCTCGCACCTTTACCGCAAAGACAATTAGCACTATTAGAATCGCAGCAGCTATCAAGTATAGTGCAACATCCATGGTGTCAATTTTAAGTTAATATGTCATGTATCTAAATTCACATATTAGGTTTGTTTTGCTTGCCAGCTAACTTCAGTTAGCTAAGGCCGGGTACACGTCTCTTCTGTTGTGACGTTCTACGTCACAAAAAATCGTCAGAGAAGATGTAAGTTTCTCTGTGTTGTGAAAATAAAACACTGCCATCTTGTGTGTGGTTCCCTCAGAGAAGAAGGGTGCTACACTCACGCTAACAGACCACTGTGTTCTGTCTATGGCTACACTACTGAAACCTAGGAAACTCAGAACAGACGATAACACCTCACCTAATGTATCATTCATCGAGATTGAACACCATCTTCCATCTCGATGGTATCATTAATATCATTGTAATATCTTTCATGCGTCTCCCCTTCAAACAATACTGTCAACATAAATGTGTGCTTAGTTCCAGCCTTCTACAGACTTACTGCAGAGACAAAGGGTACTAGTACTAGAAGTACAAGAAAAAAATAACGAATAATGGAGCATGTATTTAGGAAAATGTGCCTAATGATCTGACACACTTGTCATGCTAAGGTTGAGAAAGCCAGGGTTTTGTAGTCGTAGTTGTGTACGCTTCCGGAGTACAATGGAAAATCCTGGATACATAACATCCACTAAACGTATAAACACACCTGCAATTCTTATATTTCTTGTAGTCTACTGTAAATAGCAAATGTAAGCTTTATTATAGGCTGCAGTTTGAGCTTCAGTATGTGAATAGCAGTTTACACAAGTAGTTGTGCACTTGTTTAAAAAATTTAAGGTATATTTTATTTACCTAAAGAATATAATCATAAAGGATGTTATCGGCAGAAATGGAAATATGCATTAGAAGGGGCGTGTTAAAAATGGTGACGCACACTACTAAATTCTAACCCTAATCCAATGGAAAATGCGGATTTTCACGGGCGTTTGTTGCGCCCAGTTCATACTCTTTATAAAGGTGCCTGTAGCCTCTTCTGGGATTACGCAATCCTCATATTGTAACGATGCAGGCCAATGGCATGGTAATGGAAGGACCACGAGCGAAAGATTTGGGTAGAGCGCTTTGCATCATCACCGGGGGATCACAAGGATTTGGCCGAACCGTAGCGAGGGACATATCCAGGTTGTTAAAACCGAAGTCAGTGCTGCTTTTGGCTGCTCGGTCTGGCGACAAGCTGCGTGAGCTCCAGGAAGAAATAACCGCGTCTGAAGCCGGGAGAGGTGCTCTTGTGATTCGCTTTGTGGTTGCAGACCTTGGGGTAAAAGAAGGAGTAGAAAGTGTCTTACAAGCTGCAAAAGATGTTACTGGAGACATCGACCATGTTATATTGATTAATAATGCTGGTAAGAGTTTGTTTGGCTAGCCTAAAACCAATACCAGTTTGGCTTGCTTATCACCTGTTACTTGCTGAACAAATTCAAATAAAAGTGCAAGACCAATGGTGAACATTACGGAAAACAATTTGACAAAAAAAAGTGACAAGTCTCTCTCTCTCTCTCTCTCTCTCTCTCTCTCTCTTTTGCATGTAAACTAGCGTCCTCCATCGGGACCCATTGGGTTGGGTCGGGCCTGAAAATATGTGACGCCTCGGGCTGCACCAAAAAATGAATATATAACTAATTGGCAGTTTGTTTGCTATAAGCTGGGCAAGAGCAGTTTCAGCCAGACTGCGGTTTCGTTGTAGCCTACTAAGCACCTTATTTACTCGCCGATTTGTATTCTTAAAAAATCTTGTTAGGTATTATGTGTCTGTAGCCTATTCATGTTTATATTGCCTTACTGCTACTCAGCTTCCGCCCGCGCTTTCATGTAGTCACGTAAATTTAGTTGCCAGGCACTAGAGGTTTTCTGCACTGACATTCAGCAGAAACGGTTCGCACTACAATGTAGAACTGCTCAGTCATGTAGGCAACTCGGCTCCGAATAACTTTTTAATGTGATGGTCTCGCCCAGACCACGCAGAAAATAACTAGGTCTCCTCCCCTCTCTGCGCTGTTTTTCCCGCTGACAGCTGCATTCAAGTATACAGGGCATGAGGCAGGTACACTGGACCAAAAAAAAAAAAACAGAACAGAGGCTCGGGTCGGGCTAGGGTTAGGGTCGGGAATTAAGATAACAGATGCGGGTCGGGTTCGTCACAACTCTACCAGGCGGGTCGGGCTTGAATTTTTCGGCCCGTTGAGCACTCAAATGTAAACCCTACACGTACAACCGACGCAAATAAAAGTAGCTTTTAGGAAGTCTAGACCAATTGAGTTAACATAATACAACAAATATATTGCCCAATCTATAGGCAGCGAATTAATTTACAGTTGCCCAGTGCATATCCTTTTTTATGCATGAACAATTGTTACGCCTACAGCTTTTCATAATAGTTTTTGTGAAGATACCAATGCTTTTTAATATTATATTTATTCATAAAACAACACACAGGGGACATTATTGCATTACCACTATTTGGCCCTTGGGAATCGAGGCTGAGGCAACTTAATAAACCAGCTGTTGTAATCACTCCTTCTTTCATTGTCAGTCATTCAAAGACATACAAAGAGACATGCAAGGAACTGTTAACAACATATTTATGTGATAAAGGCATGAAACAAGTCCAAAACGGATACAAATTCAGTTCAGTGAAATGCTGTGCGTGCACTGCCTGTGCTGTCTGTCTCTTTCCCCACAGGCTCCCTCGGTGATGTGTCCCGGTACGCCCAAAGCTTCACCGACATGGCGGAAGTGGACGCCTATCTCTCCCTCAACGTAAGCTCCGCCCTCTGCCTGACGGCCGGTGTCCTCCAGGCGTTTCCACGGCGACAGGGTCTGAAGCGCAGCGTGGTCAACGTGAGCTCGCTGTGCGCCCTGCAGCCTTTTCCTTCCTGGTCGCTGTACTGCACTGGGAAGGCGGCTCGCGACATGATGTTCCGAGTCCTGGCCCAAGAAGAGCCAGAACTGAGGGTGCTCAGCTACGCTCCAGGTACTACATTACTACATGTGTACTACATGTGTGCTACATGTACAGTTTTGTAGTACTACTACGCTACATGGAAGGTGCAGCAGTTTCACTATGCCTGTTAGGTACAATTCTAAAGGTTAACTACTTCCAAGGTATAGTTTTGTAGTTGCACTACGCTTCATGTACAGTTCTGTATGAAACTACACTTCAGAGTCTACACATACACAACTCCTCCCCTATTCCATAGGCAGGTTGCATTCCATAGTACACATAATCTGCTGTATAAAAGAAAGAAATACAGCCTACATTAAAGCTACGTAACATACATTGTTACGTAATGTTTATTTGTATGGACATTTTGAAGCACATTCCTCATTATCATTTATCAGTCATAATGCATCAATGGAGAAGCCTACAGAAGAGTTTGTTTAAGAAACGGCCTGCCTCAAATCTTAACGCAATGTTACAGTCTCCGTAGAAAATGAATTGTATCGGTGGTTTTCTGCTCCTTTGACTTTGAGAGCCCAGGCTTTGCCAATTGATGAGCGTGAATTTGTTGCTATAGTATGCTACTGTAAATGCATTCCTCTCAGTCATACATGACTGCTACTGTAAATGCATTCCTCTCAGTCATACATGACTGCTGCTGTAAATGCATTCCTCTCAGTAATACATGACTGCTACTGTAAATGCATTCCTCTCAGTAATACATGACTGCTGCTGTAAATGCATTCCTCTCAGTAATACATGACTGCTACTGTAAATGCATTCCTCTCAGTAATACATGACTGCTGCTGTAAATGCATTCCTCTCAGTAATACATGACTGCTGCTGTAAATGCATTCCTCTCAGTAATACATGACTGCTGCTGTAAATGCATTCCTCTCAGTAATACATGACTGCTGCTGTAAATGCATTCCTCTCAGTAATACATGACTGCTGCTGTAAATGCATTCCTCTCAGTAATACATGACTGCTGCTGTAAATGCATTCCTCTCAGTAATACATGACTGCTGCTGTAAATGCATTCCTCTCAGTAATACATGACTGCTGCTGTAAATGCATTCCTCTCAGTAATACATGACTGCTGCTGTAAATGCATACCTCTCAGTAATACATGACTGCTGCTGTAAATGCATACCACTCACTACATCACGGCAACCATGTTTAATTATTATTATGTTCATAGACATAACAACTACAACTCTCTGTCTCTGCTGTACAGGACTGAAGGCTGAACCCCGTCTGTTCTCTCTCTGTGTCTGCTGTACATCCTCTGTTCTCTCTGTGTCTGCAGTACATCCTCTGTTCTCTCTGTGTCCGCTGAACAGCCTCTGTTCTCTCTCTGTGTCTGCTGTACAGCCTCTGTTCTCTCTCTGTGTCTGCTGAACAGCCTCTGTTCTCTCTGTGTCTGCTGAACATCCTCTGTTCTCTCTGTGTCTGCTGAACATCCTCTGTTCTCTCTGTGTCTGCTGTACAGCCTCTGTTCTCTCTCTGTGTCTGCTGAACATCCTCTGTTCTCTCTGTGTCTGCTGTACAGCCTCTGTTCTCTCTGTGTCTGCTGAACAGCCTCTGTTCTCTCTGTGTCTGCTGAACATCCTCTGTTCTCTCTGTGTCTGCTGAACATCCTCTGTTCTCTCTGTGTCTGCTGAACAGCCTCTGTTCTCTCTCTGTGTCTGCTGTACAGCCTCTGTTCTCTCTCTGTGTCTGCTGAACATCCTCTGTTCTCTCTGTGTCTGCTGTACAGCCTCTGTTCTCTCTGTGTCTGCTGAACATCCTCTGTTCTCTCTGTGTCTGCTGAACAGCCTCTGTTCTCTCTGTGTCTGCTGAACATCCTCTGTTCTCTCTGTGTCTGCTGAACAGCCTCTGTTCTCTCTCTGTGTCTGCTGAACATCCTCTGTTCTCTCTGTGTCTGCTGAACATCCTCTGTTCTCTCTGTGTCTGCTGTACAGCCTCTGTTCTCTCTGTGTCTGCTGAACAGCCTCTGTTCTCTCTGTGTCTGCTGAACATCCTCTGTTCTCTCTGTGTCTGCTGAACATCCTCTGTTCTCTCTGTGTCTGCTGAACATCCTCTGTTCTCTCTGTGTCTGCTGAGCAGGCCCCCTGGACACGGACATGCAGCTGAAGGCCCGGACCAGCACGGCAGACTCCGTGGTGAGGCAGTCCTTCGTGGCCATGCAGACCGAGGGCCAACTCCTCAGCTGTGAAGCCTCCAGCAGCAAGCTGATGACTGTGTTACTGGAGGACACGTTCTCCTCAGGGGCTCATCTGGACTACTATGACCTGTAGGGGGCGCTCAGGCAGCTTCAGACAAACTAAATACAAAAAAATAAAATTTATTTACATTTTTATTGAAAGTTTATTGGGTATTAGACACTGACAATCAGTATCTAATGAATACGTATTTGATTAATTTAGTCATTATGTATGATGTTAGTAGTTTTATTATGTAGTTATGGTAGTTTGTGTTATGCTGCTATACGCCTGTGTTTGGACAGTTCAGATGGAGTAGGTCGTTGATATAGCACCGTTGTGTCCACTATCCGTTCATGTTATTCTTATTATGTAGTTGTAGTTATGGTAGTGCGTGCTACAGGCCTGTGATTGGACAATTCAGATGGAGTAGGTCGTTGATATAGCGTCATTGTGTCCACTATCCTTTCAGGTTTACTTCCTGGTCTTAATGCATTCCACATGTCGTTCTACTTCCATGTGTCAGGGACACTCTGGTGTAACAAAGCTCTGTGTCTTATTCAAAGTTGACTTAACTCACTATATTACATTTTCTTATTATTGTTTCTGTGTCGTTGATGTTTATCTATGTATGTTTTTAGCCAACACACCAGACTGTTAATCCAGGTCAGATACAAATACATGCGAAAGTAACTCATTTCAGACAATGTTGATTGTTGAAATTATGCTGATGACCACAAAAAACAACAATAATAAGAATGTGCCTTTTCCTCTGCTTGCTGCTAGCCTGTCGGAATCATTAGATGTTATGAATATAACTTTTACTCTGCTTGTTGCTAGCCTGTCTGAATCATTAGATGTTATGAATATAACTTACTCTGCTTGCTGCTAGCCTGTCTGAATCATTCCTGAGAGACAGAGAGAGAACAGACCGGAGAGAGAAAGAACAGAGAGAGAGAGACAGAGAGAACAGACAAAGAGAACAGAGAGAGAGAGAGAGAGAGAGAGACAGTTTGTCATGTACTGACATGTGTGGTTGTTATTGTTATTTCAGCTGTTTTTTGTTATTGTTTTGACCAAATGCTTTGACAATAAGTACTATGCAGTGTTTCATGTCAAAGCTTATTGAAATTTAATTGACAAAGAACAGACATGGTTGCTGTCCCATCTCACCTCACCAACACACACTCCTACAAACACCTCCACTAACACACACTCCTACAAACACCTCCACCAACACACACTCCTACAAACACCTCACCAGCACACACTACAAACTCCTCCAACAACACACACACTCCTACAAACACCTCACCAACACACACTCCTACAAACACCTCCACCAGCACACACTCCTACAAACACCTCCACCAGCACACTCCTACAAACACCTCCACCAGCACACACTCCTACAAACACCTCACCAACACACACTCCTACAAACACCACGTAGTCCGTCTGGCCTGTCTTTCTCAGACTTCTCTCCTTCCCATCCCTTCCTTCTCAGACTACTCTCCTCCCTCCATCCCTTCTTTCTCTCTTTGTTGGGTTCAGTTGGGTTCCCCTCTTCCTTCTCCCCGTGGTCACTTCCTCCTTCTATCCTTTCATTCCTCTCTTCTTCCTTCCATCCCTCCTCTTTCCCTCTTTATTTCACTGTGTAAACATAGTTGTCATCTGCATGGGTGTGTAACGCTCAAAGCATTCCCCTGCTGTTTAGCTAACCGGACAGTTTTTCCTAATATGATTCACAGCGCAGGGTGGAAAGAAACAAAATGATGGATGTCGTCCCGTTCTTCCAATACATTCAAGACTCTATCTGGTGAGGTAGAGACAGAGAGAGAGACCCTAACTTATCAAGGCTCTATCTGGTGAGGTAGAGACAGAGAGAGAGACCCTAACTTATCAAGGCTCTATCTGGTGAGGTAGAGACAGAGAGAGAGAGACCCTAACTTATCAAGGCTCTATCTGGTGAGGTAGAGACAGAGAGAGAGAGACCCTAACTTATCAAGACTCTATCTGGTGAGGTAGAGACAGAGAGAGAGAGACCCTAACTTATTAAGGCTCTATCTGGTGAGGTAGAGACAGAGAGAGAGACCCTAACTTATCAAGACTCTATCTGGGGTGTGGTTAGGGTTAGGTTTAGGGTTAGGGTTAGCTATATTGCAGGACGCCTGTGTTTTATTGTTCAGCATGACATCATCGTTCTAGAATTCATTCCCCTGTAGTGTGTCTGTGAAGCTTATCTGTTGTGTCCTTCATGCATATCTACAGAACTGTATGTCATACAAAGATATGGTTTTAACTAGAAAAAGACAAATAGTCATTGGCAACAAGTAATGGGCAGATTGTTGAGACAGAGAGGCCTAACATTGCCAGAGCAGGTCTTGGAGAGTTAGGATGAGTCATTGGGCTAGGGTTAGGGTTAGGGTTAGGGCTAGGGTTAGGGTTAGGGTGAGTCATTGGGCTAGGGTTAGGGTTAGGGTGAGTCATTGGGTTAGGGCTAGTGTTAGGGTTAGGGTGAGTCATTGGGTTAGAGTTAATGTTAGGGTTAGGGTTAGGGTGAGTCATTGGGTTAGGGTTAGTGTAAGGGTTAGGGTTAGGGTTAGGGTGAGTCATTGGGTTAGGGTTAGGTTTAGGGTTAGGGTTAGTCATTGGGCAGGTTGTGGAGACAGAAAAGATCCTGCAGGGGTGGAAGAGTTTAATTGCTTCACAGAATAAATGTATTCCAAATGAAGGCTGGAAATAGAAGCTGTGTCTTTATTATGGACTGACAATGTGGAGCAGAGACTGACCACATAGACAGGAAGACCACACAGAAAGCTACAGGGAGACAGACGGAGAGAAAGACAGACCGGGAAGAAACATACGGACAGAGAGAGAGAGAGAGAGAGAGAGAGATAGGGAGGGAGAGAGAGAGAGAGAGAGATAGAGAATAAAAAAGAAAGTGTCTTTTGGATCAGGCCTGTTGCTTGTCAAATGTTTCCTGCATCCTCTGACAGACACACGCAGCTGCCAGACCCAAAATACACACGAGGGGGCCTGATCCAACCTCCAGAGCAGGGGGAGTCCTCCCAGGGATTAGCTCCCTCACCCTCCGCACCCCTACACTCCCCCTTTCCACTGCTTTCATCTCCCCTTCACTCAGACTCTCTCACACCCCCGCCCCACCCTAGGAGGTGGTACGATCCTAAGAGGAACAGTCTATTTTTGGATGTGGTTGGGGTCGAGAGAGAAGAGGCAGGTGCTGGATTTTTGTGTTTTTCTTTTTTTTGTGTGTGGAGAGTTTGTGAGAACTCTACATCTTTCTCTTCAGCTGCTCTCTCTCTCTGTTTCTCTCCCTCTCTCTCTCTGTTTCTCTCTCTACTCTCTTCCCCTCAGTGTGACTGTCTGTTATTTGTCTGGCTATGACTCTGGGGAGCATGGAGAACGTGGAGTTGTTTGACGCCGGGGAGAAGGGGAGAGCGCTGAGGGCCACCAGGGAGCTGCAGGCGGGAGACGTGGTCTTCTCAGAGGCCAGCTTTGCTGCTGTGGTCTTTGACAGGTAGGGGGGAGGTCTAGGTGTGTCTCAGAGGCCAGCTTTGCTGCTGTGGTCTTTGACAGGTAGGGGGGAGGTCTAGGTGTGTCTGGGAGTCCAGCTTTGCTGCTGTGGTCTTTGACAGGTAGGGGGGAGGTCTAGGTGTGTCTCAGAGGCCAGCTTTGCTGCTGTGGTCTTTGACAGGTAGGGGGAGGTCTAGGTGTGTCTGGGAGTCCAGCTTTGCTGCTGTGGTCTTTGACAGGTAGGGGGGAGGTCTAGGTGTGTCTCAGAGGCCAGCTTTGCTGCTGTGGTCTTTGACAGGTAGGGGGGAGGTCTAGGTGTGTCTCAGAGGCCAGCTTTGCTGCTGTGGTCTTTGACAGGTAGGGGGGAGGTCTAGGTGTGTCTGGGAGGCCAGGGTCTTTGACAGGTAGGGGGGAGGTCTAGGTGTGTCTGGGAGTCCAGCTTTGCTGCTGTGGTCTTTGACAGGTAGGGGGAGGTCTAGGTGTGTCTCAGAGGCCAGCTTTGCTGCTGTGGTTTTTGACAGGTAGGGGGGAGGTCTAGGTGTGTCTGGGAGGCCAGGGTCTTTGACAGGTAGGGGGGAGGTCCGGGTGTGTGGGAGGCCAGCTTTGCTGCAGTGGTCTTTGACAGGTAGGGGGGAGGTCTAGGTGTGTTTGGGACACCTGTGGTCAAGGAGAGAGGGGCTGACATTCTGCTGGGGGTTCCCAGATGAACTGAGAAGGCTCTGGTGGCCGTAGAGAGAATACGTCTTTGCAGGATGTCTTTTTAAGGCTGTAAGAGAGAAAAGGCATGCTGGTCAGTGAGGATATACACTGGTGACAGCGTGTGTGTGGGTCTTTAGGGGGATGCTGGTCAGTGAGGATATACACTGGTGACAGCGTGTGTGTGGGTCTTGAGTTAGGAGATCCTATTGGCACAGGAGCAGTGGTGAGCTATTCAGGGAAGCAGCAGGTGACCAAGGTGGCCTCCACATGATCCGATGATAACCGTCAGACCCACAGCAGGCAAAGGGATGAAGTCATCATAGCCACGACCATTCTCAAAATAGACGATTGCAGCTGGTTTTGTGTTGCAGATGATATGTTACTGCAGTGATTATTAATGATTATGACCATGCGATGAGATGCATTTCCATTGGGACCAGTAATGTATACCTGTTTGTTTAAGTCACTGTAACATACTGACTATATAATGTCTGTCACCAAAAAGCACAGAGATGAAGTGTGAACAGGAGCACATGTGAAAGGTCACCAGTCTTGGCCTTGGCTTCTCTGTCAGCAACGCGTGCTGTCATATTCACGCTTCATTTAACAACACGCTGGGCTATCCCAAAACCTAATCCTAAAACATAATGATTTGTTAAAGATATTATAAATCACTAACAAAGCTGA